>JARHVA010003713.1:1705000-1725000 GCA_037957365.1 Torreya grandis
AAGGAAGACCTTATCTGAGGTTGATGATGAAATGCAAGAAGATCCCATCTCTATGGTTAATTCCACAAGGGGAGTCTTAAATAAAATTTTTCATGTCATGCAATATACCAATAAGATATTAGAGGCATAAGGAATAATATAGGTCCTATATGACATATTAGATAATGTACAAATCTTGGCCATGACTATTTATAACATTGCGTATCACATACAAAGATCTATAATAAAGTCACAACCAAAATGGGGAAATGTGGTGAATTTTCATGGAGAATTAAATATTTTAGATGCCAAGTTGCATTTCATTGATAAAGTAGTAAGAAAAAAATCTTATCAAATCTTATTTTATTGTAACATCCAAGCATAACTTTGGCACAAAACTATTTGAACAATAAGAGGATCCATCTCACAAAGTGGCATAATAAAATGAAAGAATTGGTTGGAAAACTTATAATCCAAGAGGATTAAGACACATAAATAATTGGACATATTCAAATTCCTAGTGTATATAATCCACTAGGAAAGGTAGTAACTAAACTATTCTTTTGTAATCTACTCTAATTAGCCATTTATAACACTAAAGCAAGAGTGGATAACATAGTTTTTGGAGTAGTAATCAAGTTATAAAACTAACCCCATTTTCTAAGGACAAGGTAGCACAAGCCCAGGTAGTGTACTCATCCTTGATGACATCTTTGGGATTGTAAATAAAGTTATTTAAAAATATATAGGTTTTTTTTTAAACTTCCTATTATTAATTTATAATTTATTAAGATATATTTTTCATCATGAATGACTACATCTAATAAAATAAAAGAGGACATGGAGAAGCTAAATTAGTTGGATACATAGGTAGGGGATTTATAACTATAACACAAAACATCAACAACTTCATCTTCTTCCTTTAAACATGTATTGACACATATTACAGTAGGATTTCTATTGTCTCAAGGAAGTTCTATTTTAATACCTCTACATACATCTATAGGTCTTACTTGTGAACAACTATAATTACATATTTTATGACTATGATAATGTATAGTGAATCTATGGATACTACAAATTTGGAATCCATGTTTTTAGTTCTTTCAATCAATTAGTTCCAACTGGATTTGAATCTAGTTCAAGTGCATTATTCACTAGCACTTCTGCTCGAGCTTGTAAATTGACTATTTGATTATAATTTTGTTATAGTTGTTTATATCTTTTTACATGAAGACTGGGTTAAATTAAGGATTGTTTACTTTTAAACATTATGATCATGAAAAGTCTACATGCCAAATTAAGAGACAACCTTATTCTATACCTTTGTAAATATGCAATGATATTTAAATATGAGGTGGTTCCCATCCTAAGATATATATGTTTAAATTTCACTCATTGTGAAGGGAGGAGAATTTTATAAATTAATGCAAACAAAGAAATTTAATTAATTGTTATGTAAGTTTGTGTGAATGTGTTGTCTCTTCAAAATTTATGTGTTTCTTTGAATGATTTCCATTAAGTTGATAAATCCATAGGAGGTTATATAGTGATTGGATTAAATATTTTCTTAGTCTTAATAAAATATTTTCTTATAGATCATTTTAATTTTTTCTAGGGATATTGGATATGCATAAAAATATGGTAAAATTTTTATTATTATAATTAATGGGTCATATTACAAATTTTTTATTAGACTTTTCATTGTGTATGATTGTGTTATATTCTTACAACTAATCTAAAATAGACATTAGTTCATAACACATGCTTATATTAATATAGTAAGTCAAATTTAAATTATTTAATACTAAATTAGACCGTATAGATTATTTTTTTATGCCCTACATTTACCTCAATCTAACCCTTTTTTGGATTTGATCCATCTCAGTTTAGATCCACCCATCCATGTATGTTGAATTTTAGGTTAAATATTAGGCACTTGTCATATCCAAACCATCTAAGGTAAACAAAAATTATGTTCAATGCTATTACACCATGTATTAATTTATAAAACTAAGACCCAAAACTAGTTCCTTGGAGTGAATTCTCACCAATCCTAAAATGAGAGGGAATTCCCCATAATAATATTTGGTGTGTATAAAACATATCAATAGTTTGAAACACATATTGAGGTTATTGTAGGTGTATAACAACATAACATAAGGGTTGGATCAGAATATATCATTCAAGTGTGAGAGGATGGATAATTAGGACCTTGTTTGAGTACCCATATGCATGGTAAATGTGTGTCAAGATTTTCATTTTCATGTATCAAAGACTAAAATTTAGTATTTACAGATTGTCTCATTTTATTATAGTAATAAAATTTATATATTTAAAAGATAAAATGTGCCTAAGTGTGTAAACACACTTTGCATTTTTTGGAGATGTTTTAAATTTAATAATATTATCCATGCAAACATATAATGAGAATGAAGTAGTCGATGTCCATATGTGAAATATTAAATTAAAAAATTTAAAGAGCAAGGGTTAGAGTACACTTGTGTGTTTGTGCAAACCATGTTTACTTCACAACTTGCTGAAGATGATGAATCCTTATAAAATCATTATATACTTGGGGTGATCATTCCCAAAAATTATGTAATTATGAAATATCCAGAGTTAGGAAGGAAACATGCCCCAACTATTATGAATGTGTGGAAAAGTACACAACATAATAACAAAAATAAATTTGAATAAAAAATATAGTGAGAATCATGCATCTAGGTTCAACTCAAATATATCACTACACAAGTAAATTAGAGAACCAATAAAGCAACATTTTCTCAAAATTAATAAACCAATGTATATTTATTATAGATTAACTTGTAATGTTTTTCTCTAGTTTGATCAGTTTTTATCCATATAAAAATTAAAAAAGCATGATAACAAGGAAATTAATAATGTTCATGCCCCCACCATATATGTTAGTTTTATAATGTGTCTCACTCTATGTATAATATAGTGCATGATATAAATAGAAAGACCACGTCCATTCCCCAATCATGATCACAAATCTGATAATTTTAAAGTGGAATAAAAACCATTTTTCATTAAAATGTAATTATGTTATTGTGTATTTACAAATAAACTAATATCATGCCCTTTTAATCTAAATAAAATGATATATAATTCTATGCATTTACATGTTGAATCTCATGACCTATATCTCAAATATATGTTTATGTGAAAATATTAAAATATATTTTTGTAAAATGTTGTGCATATGAACTAAGGTGTGTATGAAACTAAATTAATTTTTTTGTAAAGTGAGTGAAAGAGTAAGGCATAAAAGGGATGATTCTTTGACTGAAATAAAAAAAAATTATGCTAAGAAATGGAAATCATGGTTTGTTGTAATTATATCATTGGGCATCAAGTTTATCTATTACACAACTTAAATAAATCAATACTCGATACTCAAAGTAAAATAAAAACATATAATTTATAATATCTATCAAAATAAATATATACATAAGCCTATAGTTATTGCACACAATGACTTAATGAAATCTTAAAAATAAATACAATAATAATTTAGAAACAACCAAACTAGTTACTACATAATATGACTACATATTCACTCAAAAAATTAGCATTCAAACAAATTATTGGAATGTATTACTTCTCTCAAATGAATATATTTTTGTAGAAAATAATTAAAAAACAAAGGAGAATGGCAAGTGTAATCTTAACACAATTCTAGCAGAGTTTTAGTGTAAAAATAGTTGACCCTTTATAATGGTAATCATTTGTTACTTATATAGGAAAGCCAATCACTCCAATTACCTTGAATCAAAACCAAAATTTACAGTATTAAATGATTATAGCTCATTTTATTGAGATAAGACATAAAGACAGGATAATAACAAGTCATGGCATAATTCCCATATTATAACCACTTTCATGATGAAAGGGGATGCAATCTCCAATATGTTTCAAGATCCAATGATCCAAAATTTACTAACTTTTAATTATTTTCATAAGTGAAACAAAATTCTAAATAGGAAAATCCACATCATTGTAAAAGGATCCAAATGATGGATCAACCAGTTCATGTTATATTTTGTCCATTCTCAATTCCACATGATTATCTACATGACAACAAATCTTCTATTAAATATGTCAATTGTTTTTAATTAAATGCTAATAAGTAGGCATATCAATATTAGAATAATGGGTTATTATAATATATAAATATGTTCATCTTCTCATTTTGATGAATTTATTCATGTCTTTGAATAGTGAATTAAACTAATGCTATGCACACTCTACTTGATCTTATTTCTCTACCTCCATAAATGTTTTTCTATCACTCTGGTTGCTACTAACTTCATGTTCATTTTGCTTTATTTATATTATCCCATGACATATTCATTACAAATTCCCTAAATAATTTTGATCTTTATGGCATGTCCCAAAAATATACCTAGGCCTCTCTACATACTATGTTACTTCCTTAGTCTCTTTTCAGATAATTTGATGATTATTATTTTCCCTTTGTGCTTAGTGTTCAAGATTTAAATACAATCTCTTGATGAGTTATCCTTTGATCATTTCCCATGTCTAAATATTTTTACAGTCTTTTCATAAAAACTTACAATTATAGTCAGGATGAAACCATCATTTTCCTTCCCTATAGTCTCTTCTTGACCATCAAATTCAACATGCATTATAAATTTATGTGTCTTTGATATTATGACACTTGTCATAATGTCACTTTTCAAGAGATTAGGCTTTGTCATATTGGTGATATATATGGTGTAAAATATGAATCCCCATGATCATTCCATGTGGAATAATCTCAAGACTCTAGGAATTATTTGACTATTGACTATGATTTTATTTGAAAAGGATTCCACATTATAACTCCTGTAATGGTGTAATGTGGCATGATTGTGGAATTTAGGGTCTTCATGGCTTCACTATTGGTCTTATTTATTATGCTATCTAAGTATCCAAGATCATGCCACATGGCATGATCTTTATACTTTGGGGGTTATTTGAACTATTGAACATGTACTCATCCTTTCAAAATCTAACTCCTATAGATGTGACACATGTTGTAATCTCATAACTTCATATTTGAAGCAAATTTTAACTATGTATTGACTTCATTGATATTTGAATCCTTAAAATCATGCCATGTGTAATGATATTAGGAATTAGACATCTTTGACACTTAACCATTTTTATAAAAAGTATCTTCTCTAATTGAATAAGATCATGCTATGTGTCATGATCTTATGGTTCCTCTACCTTTGACATTCATTTAATTTTATAGCTATGCTTTGTTACATTTTTGGGTGAGCTATGAATTATCTATGATACTTCCATGCGGTGCCTTTGTGGTTAATATTCCATTTGAGGCCTTTAATATTTCAATCAACCCCCTGAGTCTTTAGTTCTAATGATGATACCACATTCTATCATCATAGAGATTTGGGACTCAGAGCTTGTACGGACTATCATCGACCTTCCACTCCCATGCTCTCTAATATTTGATAGGTGGTGTGATCTCTGGGCTTCAAGCCTCGAGATGAATATAAAATTTTGTTTTTTATTAAATCACCTAATCTATCAAAATGTTGATGGCTCATAGAAACTCAAGATTATAGATTTTGAATATTTTATTGCCTCCCTTCAAGCTATGGATGGCCAAGATGCAATGTGTCATAATCTTAGAAATTCATGGGCGTGGAATACTTATATACATTTGAATATTTGACCATATTCTACATAAATCTGAATACCTAATATACAATTACACATCACAATCTTCAAAAATTAGAGGCTCATAAGACTTAATTATTATTTAATGATCCACTTCCCATGGACCAAAATTAATGATATTTTTCCAGCTAGTGAAGATCGATAGATTGGAAGAAATATATATATATATATATATATATATATATATATATATATATATATATATATATATATATATATATATATATATATATATATATATGAATATGAACAAGGATAAAAATTAAAATACATGATTAAACCATTAATAAGCTATTCAAATATTAAATCTTGAAAAAAAATAAAGGAAAACCTAATTTTGCATATATCAAACATAGTGCTTAACTAAAATCAAGACAATTACACAGAGTTTGAACCACTAAGGAACACAATTGGATCCATAAAGTCATACACAAAGTTATCTCAAAAGTGAATTTATCTCAATTGACATGGATAAAGGCATTTTAAATCCTGATTGTAAATGAAAACATCATTAAGAAATCACCATTTTGAATGAAATAAATCTATTTTAAAGATAAATAAATACTCCAAATTGATAATATGACAATTTTAATTTTCAATTTGAATTAAATTTGAATAAATAAGATCACAATTTAACTTTGAATATCTCAATAATGAAATAAACTATTGAAATTTCCCCTTTCCATTTAACCTTTAGGTTATGCTTTAAGAACCAAGGCACAATTGTTTAAAGATAATACCTTCAAGTGGACAATGAACAAAATATACCAATACATTAAGATTGAAGCCAAAATTCTTTACTAAAGTAGAATAATAATAAAATAAACATATGAAGCACCACTTTAACTAGGATTCTTTAGATCATATAAAGTGTATAACCCAATGACAAATAAAAGTTTGAATCATTCAAGAAAACTTCAAAAGGCCAATCATATATTGATTGAACTCTAGACAAGTATTCTTAATCATTGTGAATAGATGATTAATTCAAGGTTGTTTAGTTTCATCAAACACATTCACAAGTTTTGAACCTTAAGATGGGAACCTATATCAATTAGTTTATGCAACATTCATGAATGCGAACATGTACACAAGAAATAAAAAAAGAAATAAATGATTCTATTTAAATAAAGAGGGTCCCCATATAATATTTAGAGTAATGGGCCATGTTGAACCCAAAAAATGAAAACTTCCATAGGGAGAATATTGTTAAACATTCATAACCTAAAATGTAAATCATCAAACTTGAAAAAACACAAAATAAGAGACAAATCCTATAAAAAAACCATAAATATGAAAGAAATAAAGTCTAACTCAACATGTGTTGTACTAAGTTACATATCTACCTAGGACTATTAGTGTATGTCAAAGTGATTTATTCTTTTATTTCTCTTGAATTCACATAAATAAATTTAAACTTATCTAAAATAATCATAGCTTCTAAGAAGGAAAATTTTTTATGCTTGTCTTGGGGGGAATGGCATGGAGATTGTTTTATTGCTATCTAGATGTTTATATCGCTAAAAAAGATACCTTTGGTCCTACTCAAGAAATTTCTCCACTATAACCTAGGCTATAAAGCCTATGATGGAGATTTCCTGAATCACCTTTTTGAGGACATAATTTGGATTTTACATTTATTCAATTTCTATTAATTTTTTTTATTTTCAAAAGATTTCATTTTTTAGTCCATTAAGGGTTGGGGACCAAGCCAAGGTATAATGATAGACTCATACAATTCATAATTATCAAGAAAAGTTAAATCAATTCAGTGTTTCTATTTTTTTTTAGATATGAAATTAAGTGAAAATGGATGGTTTCAAAGAGAAAATGAAACATTTCTAAAATTCACATATTTAGTTTTAAATCCTAGTCCTTCAAAATTCTGAAAATGCATAAATAAAAGTGTATTAGTTTATATAAATGTTCAAGTATGGTTACCTACCTTCTAGCTTCTAAATTTTAAGATATTATCATACATTAATCAACCATTTGAAGTTCCTATCTCATGAGATGCAAGGAAATAATGTTGTTTCAACATATTATTGTCTAAAATTTTGTTTACTCCTTAAACTTGATACCTATGAAATAATAATTGGGATCAAATATTACTTCTCCAAGACTAAATAATGAACAAATCACAATAAGGGAAGATCCAAAACAACAATTTTAGGGAATACGTTATAAAATATTGAATTCTCATGATACAACAAATAATCATATCTAATAAATATTGAAATCACACAAAGACCACCAACAAATTAAACAAAAATAACCAAAAAACAAACCAAGAAAGAAAAACACAAAATAGTGAAAAGTAAATTAAATTAAGAAAGTTGGGAACTATTATAATAAAATAGAGAATTCTATATAATATGTACATACCATTAACCTATTGAAATTCATTTTGAAATTGCATTTTATGGAATAATTATGAAATAATGCTTCAAAAACTATTCATTGATGGGTAAGAAAAAATTATTACCTTGGAGATATTTCAATTTAAATTCATTCCATCCTAGTATCTATGAAAGTTGACAATGCCTGATCTAAAGAGGATTGAACTTAGAGGATATTTCAATCTGAGTGTATTCCATCCTAGTAGCTATGAAACTTGACAAGGCCTGATCTAAATAGGATTGAACTTAGAATGCTGACCCTTTTTATCATGGTATTTTTCCCATAATAAAACCAAGTCTAAAATATGAAAGTATTTGACCTATGCTCTTTTATCAAACCATATCTTCATATAATCTTGGGATGTGCTAAATTTATTCAAGGCTTCTTCTCTTGTGTTTTACAAATGAATCAGGGGTAATAGTCTAGACCATCTTATCTCATTTAATTTCCTATAGTCATGAATGAACTGATATGTGGGTTTCTTGAGTGTCATTAAAAATATTGTTTCTACACCATAAAGTAGCCTAAAAGGTGAAATCTAGAGATTATTTTTGTGTCTTATTTGATCATCCAACAAAGCATATTTGAGTAACAAATACCAATTGCATGGATTCTTTTCTACTACTTTATTAATGGAATTTACAAAATTATTATTTGTATATTCAATAAAATCATTTCCCTCTAGGTAATATTTTAAGGAAAAAATTAATGTTATTCCATTTTGATATGTCAACTTGATCAATTTATATTATTGTAAGGCATACCCATTATCACACATGAGTGACACTAGGTGATAAATCTAGTTGTAATTTGTTCTTCAATCAGTTTAATCACTTCTTCAGTAGTACTGTTCTTTATGCAAAATTACGTTTTCCTTTATTTTTTTTCAAGATTTAATATTTGAATAGATTATTAATGGTTTGATCATGTATTTTAATTTTTCCTTGCTATTATTCATATATATATTCCAATCCATCGATCTTCACTAGCTAGAAAAATATCAGGCATTTTGGTCCATGGGAAATGGATCATTCAAAAATCATTAAGTCTTATGAGCCTCTAAGTTTTGAATATTGTTATGTGTAATTTTATATCAAGCATTCAAATTTATGTGGAAGATGGTCAAATATTCAAATTTATATAAGTATTCCAAGCCCATGAATTTCTAATATTATGACACAATGCATCTTGGCCATCCATATCTCGAAGGGAGGCAATAAACTATTCAAAATCTATAATATTGAGTTTCTATGAGCCATCAACATGTTGATAGATTAGGTGACTTAAGAAAAAACAAAATTTTATATTCATCTCAAGGCTTGAAGCCTAGATATCACACCACCTATCAAATATTACAGACCATGGGAGTGGAAGGTCGATGACAGTTCACATAAGCTCTGAGTCCCAAATATCTATGATGATAGCATATGGTATCATCATTGGAACTAAAGACTTAGGGGGTTGATTGAAATATTAAAGGCCTCAAATGGAATATTCAACACAAAGGCACTACATGGAAGTATCATACATAATTCATATCTCACCCAAAAATGCAAAGAAGCATAGCTATAAAATTAAATAAATGTCATAGGTAGAGGAACCATAAGATCATGCCACATAGCATGATATTATTCAATTAGAGAATATCTTTCTTATAAAAATGGTTAAGTGTCAAAGATGTCTAATTCCTAATATCATTACACATGGCATGATTTTAAGGATTCAAATATCAATGAAGTCAATACATAGTTAAAAGTTGCTTCAAATATGAAGTTATGAGATTAAAACATGTGTCACATCTCTAGGAGTTAGATTTTGAAAGGATGAGTAAATGTTCAATAGTTTAAATAACCCCCAAAGTATAAAGATCATGCCATGTGGCATGATCTTGGATACTTAGCTAGCATAATAAATAAGACCAATAGTGAATCCATGAAGACCCTAAATTCCACAATCATGCCACATTACACCATTACAGGAGTTAGAATGTGGAATCCTTTTCAAATAAAATCATAATCAATAGTCAAATAATTCCTAGAGTCTTGAGATTATTCCACATGGAATGATCATGGGGATTCATATTTTACACCATATATATCACCAATATGACAAAGCCTAATCTCTTGAAAAGTGACATTATGACAAGTGTCATAATATCAAAGACACATAAATTTATAATGCATGTTGAATTTGATGGTCAAGAAGAGACTATAGGGAAGGAAAATGATGGTTTCATCCTGACTATAATTGTAAGTTTTTATGAAAAGACTGTAAAAATATTTAGACATGGGAAATGATCAAAGGATAACTCATCAAGAGATTGTATTTAAATCTTGAGCACTAAGCATAAAGGGAAAATAATAATCATCAAATTATCTGAAAAGAGACTAAGGAAGCAACATAGTATGTAGAGAGACCTAGGTATATTTTTGGGACATGCCATAAAAGATAAGAATTATTTGGGGAATTTGTAATGAATATGTCATGGGATAATATAAATAAATGAAAATGAACATGAAGGTAGTATCAACCAGAGTGATAGAAAAACATTTATGGAGGTAAAGAAATAAGATCAAGTAGAGTGTGTTTAGCATTAGTTTAATTCACTATTCAAAGACATGAATAAATTCATCAAAATGAGAAGATGAACATATTGATATATTATAATAACCCATTATTATAATATTGATATGCCTACTTATTAGCATTTAATACAAAAATTGACATATTTAATAGAAGATTTGTTGTCATGTAGATAATCACGTGGAATTGAGAATGGACAAAATATAACATGAACTGGTTGATCCATCATTTGGATCCTTTTACAATGATGTGGATTTTCCTATTTGAAATTTTGTTTCACTTATGAAAAGAATTAAAAGTTAGTAAATGTTGGATCATTGGATCTTGAAACATATTGGAGATTGCATCCCCTTTCATCATGAAATTGGTTATAATATGGGAATTATGCCATGACTTGTTATTATCCTTTATTTATGTCTTATCTCAATAAACTGAGCTATAATCATTTAATAATTTAAATTTTTATTTTTCTTCAAGGTAATTGGAGTGATTGGCTTGCCTATATAAGTAACAATGATTGCCATTATAAAGGTTTGACTATTTTTACACTAAAACTCTGCTAAAATTGTGTTAAGATTGCACTTTCCATTCTCTTTTGTTTCTTAATTATTTTCTACAAAAACATATTCATTTGAGAGAAGTAATATATGCCAATAATTTATTTAAATGCTAATTTTTTGAGTGAATATGTATTCATATTTTTCAGTAACTAGTTTGGTTGGTTCTAAATTATTATTCTATTTATTTTTAAGATTTCATTAAGTCATTCTGTGACACAACTATAGGCTTATGTATTTTATTTATTTTGATAGATATTATAAATTATATGTTTGTATTTTACTTTGAGTATTGATTATTTATTTATTTAAGTTGTGTAATAGATAAACTTGATGCCCAGTGATATAATTACAACCAACCATGATTTCCATTTCTTAGCACAAATTTTTTTGATTTCAGTCAAAGAATCATCCCTATTCTACCTTAATATTTCCCTCTCTTTTGAATTATTTTAATGATAATAAGTCTTAATAAATTATAATTTCCACATCTTATAATATATTGAGTATGAATTTTTATTTTAAAAAATTTAAAAGAGATGGAAAGAGTAAGGCAAAAAAGGGACGATTCTTTGACTGAGATCATATTTTTTTGCTTAAAATGGAATTCATGGTTGACAAATAACTATATCATTAGGCATTGATTTTATCTATTTTAAAACATAGATAAATCAGTGAGAAAGACTCAAAGTAAAATGTTGACATATAATTGATAATATATATAAAAATAAATAAAATACACAAGCCTGTAGCTATTTCACACAATGACTTAATGAAAGATTAAAAATAAATAGAATGAGAATTTAGAACCAATTAAACTATATCTATTACACAATATGATCACATATTAAGTTGTAAAGCTAACATTAAAAAAACTTATTTTCATGCATTACTTCTCCCAAATCAATATCTTCTGGTAGAAAATCATGACAAAATAAAGGATATTAATAGGTTCAATCCTGGCATAATTCCAATAGAGTTTTAGTGTAAAAATAATGGACCCTTTACAATGATAAGCATTATTGCTTATATAGGTAAGGCAATCAGACCCATTAAATTAATGCATAACCAAAATCTAATGTGGTAATTTATTACATCAAAGTTTCTTTAGATAAAACATCAAGAAAGGATAAAAAGAAGTCATAACACAATTCTTAGATTATAATCACTTTTAGGATGAAAGGGGATGCAATCCCCAATGCATTTCAAGATCCAATGATCTAATGTTTATTGAATTTTAATTATTTTCACAAGTGAATCATTAGACCAAATAAGAAAATCCACATAATTTTAAAAGGATCCCAATGCTGGATCAACCAGTTTATGCTCTATTTTGTCCATTCCCAATTCCACATGCTTATCTCCATGACAATAGTGATTTCATTAAATATATCCTTTCTTTATAAAATGTTAATAACAAAGCAAATCAATATTATAATAATGGGTTATTACACTCTATAAATAGGTACAACACTACATTTTAATGAATTTATCAACGTCTCTAAATAGTGAAGTAAACTTATGTTATGCACACTGTCCTTACTCTCATTTCTTTCCCTCCATTAAATTTTGGCTATCAATCTAGTTGTTGCTATTTTCATGTCCATTATTTTTCATGATATTGTCCTGACATATTCATTGAAAATTCTCCAATGATTTCTTCTTTGCTATGGCATGTCCCAATTAATACCTAGATCTCTCTACATAATGTGTTTCTTCCTTAATCATTTTTCAACTAGTTTGATTATTCCTATTTTCTCTTTATGCTTAGTCATCAACATTTCAACACAATCTCTTGATGAATTATGATCTAACCATTTCATATGTATCTATATTTTTACACTCTTTACATAATAAAATACAATTATAGTTGGGATGAAAATATCATTTTACCTTCCCTCTAGTCTCTTCTTGACCATCAAATTTTACACACTTGTAGGGTTGTGTGTCTTTTTAACTCTCCAAGAGATTGGGCCTTATCATATTGGTGGTGTATACTCTATATAATATGAATCCCTATGACCACACCATGTGGAATGATCTTGGGACTATGGAAAGACTTTGATTATTGATTGTGTTTTGTTTTGAAAAGGTTTCTGCATTCTAGATCCTATGATGGTGCCATGTGGCATGATCATGGAACTTAGGGTCTTTATGGATTCACTATTGGTTTTATTTATTACACCATATAAGTAATTTATATCATATCATGTGGTGAAATCTCAAGACTTTAAGAGATCTCTAAAATTTTGAACATGTACTCACCCTTCCAAACTTTGACTCCCTAATATGTGACCATGTGTTGAAATCTCATAACTTTGGAGTAAAAAGAAATTAAAATATGCACCACATTCCCCAATATTATAAACCATAAAATCATGCCACGTTGAATGAACTTGGGACTTAGAAGTATTTTAAATTTAGACATTTAAAAAAAATCCAATATTATTGAATGAGATCATGAGATGTGGCATGATTTCAAGGTTTCTCTACCTTTGACATAGAAATTTTACGATTATATTTCTTTGCATTTTTGGGTGAGATATAAACCATTAATGATATTTATAAGTGGAACCTTTGTGTTGAAAATTACATCAAAGGAATATATTATTTTAATCAATCCACTAAGTCCTTGATTCTCATGATGATACCACATGGCATCATCATGGGCCTTTGGCCCTCAAATATTTTATGGGATATCATCAATGTTACAATTATCTACTCTCCAATATCATGCCACATGACATGATCTCAGGACTTCAAGACTTAAGATTAATACATAATTTTTTTTGGGTCAAACTACCTAATTTATCAACTCTTGGATGCCTCACATAAGCTCAATCTCATAGAAATTTCAATATTTGACTACCTTGTTTTGAGCTCTGAGTGCCCGAGATGTGCCCATGCATTACAATATCAAAAAATTAGGGGATAAAAATAATTATATACATTTGAATTATTTTTTGTCTTTTACCAAGTTTTGAATGACTGAGATGTGGCCATATGTTACAATTTTGGAAATTCAAGGGATCAGAAGACTTAATGATTTTTTAATGAACCACTTCTTGTAGACCAAAATTTCCAATATTTTGATAGATAATGAATATTGATGGATTAGAATACTTAAAAATATCTCTACGAATAAATAGAAGGTAAAAATAAAACACTCAAACAAACCATTAATAAGTTAGTCAAAGATTCAAGCCTGACAACTAAAGGAAAACACAATTGGCTCTAGAAAGTCAGAAAAATTCATATCAAAGTGGATTTAGCTATATTGACATGGGTACTATCATTTAAATCCCTATTTTAAACAATTTTTTTTTTAAACAAGGACTATTTTTAATGAAATAAATTTATTTAATAACTAAATTCATCTCCAAATTGATAACATGACTATTTTAAATTTAAATTTGATTTACATATAAATAAATAAAGATCAAAATTTAACTTTTAATAACTCAATAATGAAATCCAAGGTCCAATGAAATAAACTATTGAAATTTCCCCTTTCAATTTAACCCTTAGGTTATGCTTTAATAACTAAGTCACAACTGTTTCAAGATAAGACCTTCAAGTGGAAAATAAACAAAATAGACCAATACTTTAATAATGAATCCAAAAAACTTCGCTAAAGAAAAATAATAATAAAATGAATATATGAAACACCACTTTAACTAGGATTCTTGAGATGATATAAAGTGTATAATGCAATGGTAAATAAAAGTCTAAATCACTCAAGTAAACTTCAAAATGCCAATCTTTTATTCTTTAAACTCTAAACAAGGATTGTTAAGCATTATGAATAAATGGTCAATTGAAGGTTGTTAAATTTAATTAAATGCATTCATAAGTTTGAAACCTTAATATGGGAACCTATATAAATAAATTTATGTGGCATTCATAAATGTGACCATGTAAGTAAGCAAGAAAAAAAGAAAGAACAAGTGTGTTTAAAGAAAAAGGGTCCCCATATGATATTTTAAGTAATGGGGTGTGTTGGACCCAACATTGTGTATCAATGTGTCCATATTTTTCATGTATATGAACCATATAACTCTTTAAAATATGTGAAATTTTTACTCTGCTATGATTTTATAATCATGGAGGATTATGTATCTAAGACAAGCCCACTATAATGTCCCTTTTGAGATGAGAGGTGTATCACATAATTCACTCATCTAAAAATAATAATGAGTTGTATCATTTAATATATAAATATAACATCATATAATATCTTTTCATCATGTTTATAATATGTAAACATAGTAATGTATATGTTGATCAAGGAATATATGTAAAATATGGAATGCAAGGCATATAAGTGTCATATCTAGATAGGTGCATTAGTGAATCATGTAGTATAATTATATGAATAAGACAAAACAATAATAATACATGATATAAATAATGTCACCCCTTAATGTCATCAATATCATTAAACGTAATTGTTAGTGTCACACATAAGGCCAAGGGACACATACAAGGGGCATAATATGTAATGACAAATAATACCAAGGACCACACACATGATGCCATATAATTTTTTTAACCAATGGAAATCAAGGATGTTTCACTATTCAAGGCCAAGGCCACACATAATAGTCACACACAAAGTAATCCTATCATGTAAAATAATAACAACATCAATGTATCATAGAACAAGGGATGAGTATATATCATCTATATGTACAAATGTCACATTAAAATAAAATGGAATATCATGTATCATTTTATAATCAATGAGTAACTAGAAAGGCATGTGTAAAAAATATAGATGGATAAACATGGTACAAAGGTCAATTAAATATATAAACTATAATAGTGAAACACATGGAAAAAGATGTTTGTAATATCAAGATGGCCAATGGGTAAAGAGGAAACCAACATCTATATATCCATGTGTAACCTGTGTGTCTAGCATAACATTTAGATACCATGAAATACATGTGTGTATGTAAATAATATTATATCAAACCTATGATAAATAACATATGTAATATCATAAATTGGCAAGCATGTTATGCTCAAGTACTAGTCCTAATTTATTTTAATATTAAAATGTTTTATTTTTTGAGTATTTTATTTTTTTGTATTTTATTTATATTTGAAATGAGGAAAACTATGTAGTGATGAAATTAAGGGGAGGACCATGGGAAGTTAATGTATTATATGGTATAGGAATATCTATTGTGGTTTTGAATTATTGACTAGGGATGCATAAAAATTTGATAGGGATTCATATGGTATCCCATGTCTATCATGTGCAATGCTTGTACAACTATGGGTATGATGAATGGTATATAAGGTCAAGGAATTTGTGGTATATTTTATGTAATACAAGTGTGTCTTGATACTTGTGTTTATTATGGACCATGTTGAACTATATTAGGTGTGAAATGAGTATGAAATATATAATATGGCACCCTCTATGGTTGTTAAGTAATTTTTTAACATATTTAATGTGGAATAATTAGCTATATATATGGATCATGTATATGTGTAATAAGCAACTCTATATGATGATACTAGATAGATGTGTCAACCATCTCTAAATAATAATATTAAATATGTATATCATCCACATCTGAATAGCGACCCTGAATAAATATATCAAACAATCATGGTGGTGGTGTTGGATGAGGATATATGACTAACAGTATGGGATACTCATACTTTACTCCTTGAACTATAACCACTCTATTAAAATATATGTAAGTCAAGCATGAGTGTATTTTATATGGAATGGTATGAAGTATATACATATATGGGCATCCTAAAAAATGTTATAGACACCATTTTTATATAATACTATAAAATGGTTAATCCCACTTGAGGAGGTAATACTATGCATTCCAATGTATAGTCTCATTTTCAATAAAATCCTTTAACTAATTTTTTGTATCTTCTAAATCTTGTCTTATGTATCTAAGATAGTGGATAAGTTACATATTAAAAAAACTCTCACTTCATATGTTGTAAATCATAATTTTTTAATAATTTTTCCCTTAATATAGGCTCAAATGAATAAGGCATCAAAATATGAATCATTGTAAACTATTTTGTTGTCATCAAATGTGATCATGGGAAATTGAAGTAGAATATTTCTAAGTGTGCTAATGATATTTCAATTGGATGATAATATATCACTAGTGCATGATACATCTTGTATGCATAATATACATTTGAAGTGTCCTTATTTTCTATTGACTTGTGTTTAGTAAAAATAAGATTGAAGATCTTAAAATTTTTATTTCCATTATGTTTCAGTCAAGATTCCTTTATAGGAGTGCCCAAATCAGTAATTTTTTCATCTATGAGATATTTTATCTTATGTATTATTTTAAAACAAATGTTCATTAAATTCCATAAAATATGGTGACACTCATAATATTCATTGCCATCATTTTTCTTCTGTCTAGATATACTAGGATCAAGCACTTATGGAGAAAGGATTTTGATAAATTTACACTCTAGTAACATTTTTAGTAGCACATGAGGAGGTGATGGTAATCATGAAACCAACTCTTTCCTAGAGTTGTCAATTATAACTGACATTAACTTTAGTAATTACCTCATTATTTTTATTACTTATTTTGGGCTTATAATTTGGTTTGATTTTAAACTTCATTATTTAAGTGTTTGTAGGAGTTGATTTATAATAAATTTTATTCAAAGTGGTTAACTTGACTTATTTAACCCTCACTATATGTCATGACTCATAATATTATTTGAATATATTAAATATAATTTATTCATTGAGGTTAATGTAAGAATGTTTTTTAGTATATCTTTCATTTATTAGCCATAACAGTAGTCATTTTGGCTATAATGGTCTTGTATCAAAGCACATAGTCATTGATTGGCTCATTACATACTTGCTTTATCTTAGTAATTTATGCATAGGATTAATTCTCATCAATGTTGATGGAAAAGTGTGATAGGAATTGGTTAGCCAAGGGATTGAAATTTCATAAAATTTTTAGAGGGATATCATTAAGCCATAATAATTTTTAGTCTTTAAGACTCCTTAGAAATAACTCGATCAATAGTTTTAGTTTTTAATAATATCCATAGTCCAAAAAAGCTACATGGAAAGATATAAGATGCTGCTTAATATAAAATTTATATTTTTATAATGGGAGCTTAGGAGATGTAAAGTATATTAGGAAATGGTAGGCTAATATATGAGGTTATAATGGGCTATGGATCAAGGTGTGTGATTTTATGGCATGGCTAGTTTTTGGTGTACCTTGATCTGATTGAAATACCTTGGTATGAAAATACGTAAAATATTTCTCAAGGGAATTTGCATTAGGTGAGTTTTAAAATGGAATGTGTTAATCCATAATGGGAGGAGTGAAGTTTTTAAGATGTATAGATAGTAATCACAATTTTATAAAGATGTCTCCCCTAGATGTTGGGTGAATTTCACGTAGGTTATTGAAGATATGGGCATGAGAGTAGTACTAGTAGTAGTGGTCTAATACCTAATGTATAAGTATTAGTTTATATGGATTAGATAACAATGGTAAATGAATATTTTTGATATATGTTATATGTATGAAACTTAAGTTTGTGCATGTCCTTATATTATAGGATCAATTGGATAGCTTTACTTATAGCTTGAGGACATTGACATAGTCTATCATGAAATTCAAATAGGACTTTAACTTGCTCAAGGTCTACCACATTAACTTTGTTAGGATCAATTCTATATATACCCTTATATT
The DNA here is from genome assembly GCA_037957365.1 of Torreya grandis. NCBI lineage: Eukaryota > Viridiplantae > Streptophyta > Pinopsida > Cupressales > Taxaceae > Torreya > Torreya grandis. The sequence goes on from JARHVA010003713.1 coordinate 1,723,986, forward strand.
TATTTTGATAATTATGTTCATTGATATTATCTTGATTATCATATTCCAATAGAGTCATATCAACACAATCATCTATTTACACATATTCATGAATAATTACATCATTAAAATAAGAAACATTCATTGTATCCATTATATCTAAAGTAACCAAAATATGATTATTAGCTATATTTTCCCTACTCAATCTATCACTTTGTCTTAGAGGTACAAGGTAATAAATATTATTGAATGAAATAGGATGAAACCATGCAAAAATTAAAAAATATAGGGCCAAAGACAAAAATATTAATTTTCATTTTTATGGGAAAAATTAGAAATCAAATTTAAAGCATTAATTTAACAATTTGAAATCCTAAGTGAAAACCTAGGGGTTTTCACTATTAAATATGTGTAAGTTGATCGATATTTTTTACCCTAATTTATATTAATGAGTGAGATTGATTTAATTAAGATATAAATTTTAAATGTAAATAATATCAATAAATTTAACATTCAAGCATACATCTAAATGTAAAAGACTGAGGTTGATTATTCTGATTTGATAAAATAATATGCTATAAATTACTAAAGAGATAATGATACTTATCTTATCTAGTTGAGTGTCTAACTATGATTATATTCTGAAAGTGGAAATCAAAGATACAAATTTTATATGGTTCATTTGGTTTAGGACCTCATCTATTGTCTATGCTAGGTGGGTTATACAAGATCATATTAGTATCACTACTTGATATTTATTTGGTTTTTGGTATGGACCTAAGTGAAATAATGTAAAAGAAATGTCTGTTCATCTATGAGTGTCTTTTCTTGATCTATGTTTGTGATCTGAGACATCGATGACATGTGTATATATAGAATTTAGATTCATTTGACTTGAAATCATAGATATAATTTTGAAGGCTATAAATATACAAAATTTGTAGATTTTTTATGGGGGTGAGTTGACTATAATCATCCCTAATTGATTATTGTTCATTGCCTACATATTGAATACTCCAAGGATGGAAATAAAGTT
>JARHVA010003713.1:1730000-1866645 GCA_037957365.1 Torreya grandis
TTGAGATTAGTAGGATGACTTGATACATGGATATCTAAAAATTGAACAACCCAATCTAAGTGGCATGTTTCACATAGAACCTTAATCACATATTTAAATATGTATCAACTTGAATGGTGATCATATTCCTTCATCTCAAGAAAAAAATTTAAGCTAATTATGTATTTTTTACAATACAAAAGGCCTTTATTAAATTATAATAAGTGTTTTTGTTCAAAAGTATATTTTTCTTCATATATTTTGGGACCAAAAAATTATCATCAACTTTACCAACATTATAGAGAATGGAAATGAATGTGACACATGTGAGATCACTTTGAAAATTATATATTTTTATCCCTACATAAATGGCCTCTTGCATTTCATCCAATTTCTCAATTTTGTCAAATGATTTGACAGGTCAGAAAACATATGTTTAGAAGGGCTTAAGCCATTTGCTATCTCATTATCTAAGACTCTATGAGCCTAATAATATTTTCTCACCCTACAAAGGGAACTTATAAGTGCATTATTGGTCACATTACCTGTATAAAATCCCATTTTATATATTCTATTGAATAAATCTAGTGCAATATTTAACATGCCTCTTCTTTGGCAAAAGAAACAAACTAGTTCATTCATGGTCTAATTATCTAGAAAAATAAGCTTCTTCTTCATCTCATTCAACAAATTATAGACCTTTTTGAGCCTATTTTTTATCACATTGTAAAATTTCCCAAGCCTATTGTTTTTCAATAAACCACTTACAAGTACATTGTAGCAGGAATATCTAAGAGCATAACCTTGTGAAGCCCTCACTTCCTCAAAATATTTTAGTGCATCATCCACTTTTTCCTCCTCCACAATCCCTCTAATCCACTCATCGTATACTTTAGACATTTAAATATCCCACATTTAGGGGATCTATTTAGGAATTAAATGGTAGAGTTAAAATCCTCAAAAGGGGTGACAAATGATAACATTTACTATCACTTTGATAAGTCATGGATGGTCTCTTTCATCCTTCTAATTATTTGTTGTGGGTTATTTTGTTGGGATCCTCACAATCATGTTTGGTATTTTTTTATTGGTATAATCAATCTCCCATTAACTTTTAGTTAGTATACATCCAGATTTCAATAGGGTTTTATTTTGTGTAAAAATATTTATTTTTATTTAATTTTTTTAATTTTGGAATTAAAATTTTGTTAATTATTATGACTGTTAATTCTTGTTACTTATATTTACATAATTTGAATGCTTATTTATTTTAGAAGGCAAATAATTAATAAATTTATTTTTTTAATGTTTTTTTATTAGCCAATTGGTAATGGTAAATTTGGTGCTATGTTAGCCAAAAAAAAGTTAACAAAGATTGTGTGAAAAGCTCAACAATTATAGGGTCATTGCCATTCATAGCATTTATGCATTATATAATATAATATTTATATATATTTTATATATTATATATTAATACATATTAAATATAATTGAAAAATAAAAATATACAATTCTTTTGGCTTTCTATGCACCTTCAAAGCAATTGTTAATAATATTTCGGTGAGGAAGCATTCAAAATTGTTATTTAATAATTAAAAATTATAATTTTTAATCATATTACAAAAAAATTATAAAAAATACTCATAATTTAACAATACCAATGTCATAATATTTGCATCATTACATTATAAAATGTAATATAAAAGTGTGAAAACTAATTAAAAAAAATATTACTAAAGTTATTTATTTAAATATAAATATAAAAATATTTAAAATTAGTGTGTTTTCGAGATGGATATGAAAATTCCATTATTTTAATTCAAATTAATTTACGTAAAATAATTGAAATGAAATAATCTTTCAAAACAATTTTCAAATAATTCTATAAGTCGGTTAAGCCTTGTGAAGCATTCTAGCACTTCATAATAATAAAACTAAATTAGTTATTAAAAATTTATCCAATTACAATATATTTTAAATTTTTGCAATGAGGCTTGGATCTCATCATAATGATTAATTATTATTTTAGTGTCATTTACAAATAAGTTTTTACACAAATTAGTTTGAATATAGTCTTTTATTTTAGCACTCTAAAACCTTATTATATGAGTAATCATTGAAATTTTAGGTTATTATTATTAGATTTATATTTCATTTGAATATAATCATTTTTAATATCAAATATTTTATAAATACTAAAGTTTTTTTTCTTAATAAATTTATTATTTAGATAAAAATTTGTAAAATTATTAACCTAAGGGTTTTTTTTGGTCAATAAATAAAAATATGATAAAATTATATATATATATATATATATATATATATATATATATATATATATATATATATATATATATAAATCATTACCAACTTAAAAAATAAATTTTGGTTGACATAATCACACCAAAATTATATATTTGGACTTTCACATATGTCTTCATTTATTCATTATATACGAATACCAAAAATTTATTTTAATATTCAACTAGAACTTGAACATAATGATATAGTATTATTAAGGATTGAATATATACTAATGATATAAAAGTAACACATTAAAGTGTATGAAATATTTCAAACACACTAACATATAGTTAATTAGTGGTTTGATAAGAAGGTAGCCCTATTAGAATTTAAAGAAGGTGATTTGGTATTAAAATGAGATGAAGATAAATTAAATCTTCGTAGGCACTGAAAATTTAAATATTTATGGAATGGATTATATTAAATAATTTAATTTAAATAATTTCATGAATTTGAGTTAGTAATACTAAATGGATAATTACTTCACATTATAATCAATGGGATATACTTGAAACATTATGCTTTATGAAAGTGTGCCTTACGTAATATATTGTATACTTTTGTAAAATATTTTCCTTTCTATTATTTTGTGTGTAAGCATGTATTTGTGGTTTATATTTAACCTTGATATGTAAGAAAAATAGAGAAGTTAAATTAGACATAGAAACTATTTAGACATTTTTCAGTAATTATTAATGTTCAAATAATAAAATAAGAGCTTTTTGGAATGTCTATGTTTATATGTATCATCAATTTCTGAAATATAAGAGGCTAGTTATCATTATAAATAAAATCACATTATTGAAATTAATGGATTAGATATAACAAATAGAATTTCATAATGGATAAAATAAAGAAAACATGGGCATGGTAAAAGAGAAGGGCACGTGATGATTGATTTTTATTTTTAGTGTGTGTTGTTAAATTTACTTTAAAGTTAAAAAATATCATTAATTTAATTTTGATTTAATGGTTGGTGGTAAGTTATATTCTATTAAAGGTCATGTCCCAATGTACAAAATCATCTAAATAATAACTTAAATATTTTTACCTAAGGTTTTTGAGTTTTTTATTTTATAAATATATGGTTTGAGAGTACCTCATCCAATTATTAATTAAGAAAAAACTCTTATATAATTAATTTATAAATATATCCTATTTAAATGATATACAATTACAATTCCTCTTTTCTATATTTTTAAGAAAACATAACATCCATAACTATTTTCTAGAAATATTACAACAATATTTTATATGAAAAAAGAAAAAAATAATCACCACTAACTATTGCAATTAGTACAACAACATCTGTAGTAAAATAAAATCATAGCTAAATCAATACCAACTTATGCATCCAAATTAAAATAAAATCTCTTAAATAATATTTAAACAACTCAAAATAATTTTTTTTCCAAATAACATATAACCAAACATTTATTCTAAAACTATTACAAAAACATCCTTATCTAAAAGAACCAAAATAGTAAAAACTTATATATTCTATAGATATTGTTAAAAATATATATAAATGAAAAAATACAACATCCATCATTTTATTTTACAATAAAGCATCATTAGAAAACACAAAACAATACTATAAACATCATTGTCTTCAACAACAACAACAACAACAACAACATCATTATTATTATTATTATTATTATTATTATTATTATTATTATTATTATTATTATTATTATTATTATTATTATTATTATTATTATTATTATTATTATTATTATTATTATTATGCAATTAAATAAAATTAGGAAACATCATGCATTATATTTTACTATTATTACAACAATATTCACAACAAATTTTTATAACCACAACATACTTAATAAATGAAAAAATTTCAACATCCATCACTCTCTTATAAAATTATTACCATAATAAATAAATAGAAAAATAAAACTACAAAACATCCTCTATTTAAATCTTCTTATAAAACCAATCCATCTACTTTGATATTCTCCCTTTTTTATTATGCATCCTTGATCTCTATGTTTAACGCTAGAGACAATCCTTCCTATTAACTCACTTTTATACTAAATAATATACTTATAAAGATTTAATCTACACTTTATTTTTCAAAAAATATTTTACACATTATTAAATTACTTAAAATAGTGTTTCTACACTATTATTTTTTTTAAAAAAAAAACTGAATTTGAAGATTCAACCCAAAAAAAATCATTGCTTCACTATGATTACTTTCTAATTTATAAGTTAAAGTTTTTCACTTACTAAAATAATTTATCTAATGTCAATGTCATGCCTTCAACCAACACCATTTTCTCCACTTCATTGTTTTTTTCTTAGAAATAAAAAATGATCTATCTCACACAAATATATCTCTATCATTACATATCACAACCTAATTAAGACATCCTAGGACTATTTCATGTTAAACATCAAAGTTAAAATTAAAAAAATCATATTTAGGGAGATTCCATCTTGTTTATTATATTTTACTATACTCTTCATTTCCTCCCATTTAAATATGTAACACTATTTTGAGTCATTTTCATCGAATAAATTTCTTTCGAGTGCTCATATTTTCCATACTAATTTTGAGTGATGTTAAAACATTAATAAATATTTCCATTTCCATTAATGACTAGAATTTTCCTTGAACTGATTATTTTTTCAAAAAAATTATACCATTAATTTCAAGTGAAATATTCCATATAATATTATATTAATTGGAGTAACCTCCCAAAGTAATCTAAGTTTTTTAGTTCCTTTAATTTAAGAAAAAATGCATCCATCACCATATTTAGAATATCTATACCTAATCAAGTTTGGATTAGAGGTTACTAAGTGTTTAACTCATTCACCATCTTCTTCACATAAAATGATGAAACAACCCCAAAAACAAATTTGGAATCATATATTAGAGTACACTTTAGATATGTGCTATGGCCACTTTCTAATTCAATGAAAAGTTTGATGTACTACACACTAACGTGGTGGAACCAAAGGAAGGGAATTGAGGCAATTAACTAGAGGTAAACACATACAAAAGGCACTATGCAAAAGCTGGTTGTTATTTCACAAGGGTTATAGAATTTAGGGTGTATCAATGTACGCATGTATTGATAAATATTAAGTTCCATAAGTGGCACTCATACTTCCTCATAGGACCATTTCTAGGAGAGTGAGGTAATTACCATTCCTATATAATTAACTCACTCTCCTTAGTGGGTTTCAGTCCTGCTCAAGGATGGTAAAGTTAAAGAATTGGTTTTAATAAGAAGGGTAGCCTTAAATTTAGGAAGTTATCAGGTAGGTCATTCATGTGTTCAAAACAAGATACATGTTATATAATTAAACAAGTACTCTAAAAATCAACAAACATAATTAATTCCACACTTGCAAATTTGTATTCATTCATGTAGCAATTATATAAAATCATAAGAGAATAGATTTAGTACAACACTCTTTAGAGTTATCAGCCAGGTTACAACACTTTACAAACTTTAAGGTCATCATACTACTCGTTCATCATTCATGCTTTGTAACAATTTAAGACATAGCTTTGTTAATCCATATTGTATGTGATTATTTAAAATTGGCATAGCCAATGCTATAATGAGTTCAACACATAAATATATGATTTATAAATAAAAGGAACATCTTAAATAATAATCAATAATGAATTGAAGTAGCTATCTACTCAAGAACATTAATTAAGTCATAAGTGATTATTTATAATTATGTTAAGAATTCATTGCATTTCACTAGGCAAACCAAAACCAAATATCATACAATGGCAGAATTCAAGCAACATAAGCCCTAGAGTTCATTTCAGTTTCAAGATGAGTGGAACCCAAATAAAAGGTTACACTTAAGGAGATCTTAAAAAAATTATGTTGGTAGGTGAGGTAGCTAACTAACAAGCTCAAATCATGGGAAGGAAGCTAAAGGAATAGTGAAGTGTAATCTTATAGCTATATATCATTTTAGACTTCATTATAGCTTCATAGAATGTATTCATTTAATTAAATAAAGAAAGTAGTGTGCATGATCATTCATTAAACTACAATAATTATTAGTTATTTTATATATGTTTACAAATTACTTCCAAATTTCATAATTATACATAAAGTTGAGAAATGATATCATATACTTGTAAATGAAAAACATACTTGGCATGAAACCAATAAGTTATGATATAATAAAGTATTTATTTCATTTTTATCAGTCTAGATTATCAATATTATACATTTTTACAAGTCCAAATGCAACTATGTATTGATAAATGAGAGAAATCAACTATCTAATTGATGATCTAGCTAAGGTAAATGTTATGCCACTTATTACATTATAAATTCAAGTAACTAATGTAAAGTATCAATGTCTATGCATTCCACATAAGGCAAACTTAATAATTAAAAACTTATTCATTCTGAAATATATAACTATATGTAAAACATCTACATGTTTATGTTTTCTTAGAATAAAGAATTGAAATAAACATTAATCTTCATAATAACATAGTTCATATTGTTTAACTTATAAGAGGAACAAATTTATGAAAATAGATTTGCCATAAAACATCTAAGTGGTTCTCATTGAGATTAAGAAAAAAATATTTTTAAAGATGTTTATATTTAATAGGACAAGATCATTCTTGTACCAGAATGTTAGAACTATGAGAATTAACATATCAAAGATCAAGTATCATCTAAATGCACTTTTAACTTATAAATTAGTAATATAATCAAATAATTCTTGTTTATTATGATCATAAGAAATATGGTTTAACTTTATAAACAATACAAGGAAAGTACTTGTGCAAAAGCTTCAGCCAATATTTATTTTATTTGCTCAATAATTCATTCCAATAATTATTTACAACATTTGTTAGCAGTCAATAATATAATTATAATAACTAAAATCAACATTGATAATCTATACTAATATATAATCAAATCAATAAATATAATTTTTACCATCTTCCATACAAAGTCATTGACATAAGAGTTAAACACAAACAAGCTAATTAGGATAAGCCCACCCCAGTAACCCTATGATCCAACCATCGGTGGCCCTTCCACCCCAACCATCAATAGGATGGTGGTTTTGATAACCAAGAATGGGTAATGAATTTTGAGCACATTGATATTTGAACAAAAGACTCAACACCTAAAATTCACATATAACAAAATAATTCATTCCAAGGCAAGAAGAGAATGGTCAACCATCAAAGTATAGATTAAGGGTGAGGATAGTTAACTTAGACCATTAAATGAAATAGAATGGATTAATCATAATATGTTATATATCTTTAAATTTTATCCTACTTGGACCTGGTCCAATTTCTTGATCAGTCTTTAACTATCTAAACCCATAATATATACTTGTAATCATTTAGGTCTAGTCCAGGAATGAAACACACATATTCCAACTAGCAATAAAAATAATTCAAGATTGACATTATTCAAATAATTTAACTAATACATATTAATTTAATCATATATAAATAATAAACTAAGACTTTGATATCACATATCAAATATGACCCAGCTAGCATAAAAGCATCTAAGTCAAATTATTAACAATCCCATCATCATAATATAAATTAAAACAAAATTAAATCTTTTAAGTTCAACATAGTTTCTAAGTCCATAATGAAACAAACATAGATTGAGTCAATGATGAATAAAACTTACTCAAGTGAAACCCAATAAAGTGAAGACTTGACTGATCAAAATCCCAAGGTTGAAAGAAGGGTTATGATGAAATCCAAAGAGTTCAAGTGAACATCCATCCATAATAAACATGCAGTCACATAAATCAAATAACATAAATAGATATAAAAACATCCATATATATATGTGTGTATCACCTAAATTGGATAAATAATTTATCATACTTGACCAACAGAATAACCACCTAAATATATAGGGAATATAACATTATGTGTGTGTGTGTGTGTGTGTGTGTGTGTGTGTGTGTGTGTATATATATACACACACACACACACACACACATACATACATACATACATACATACATACATACATATATATATATATATATATATATATATATAGACATACACACACACACACACATATGTATGTATGTATGTATGTATAAGTATATACATATATATAAATCCTTTTAAAAACAACTTTACTAGAATAATAAGGAAAAGATATAGTTACTATTCAATGAATTCCAATATTGATTCAAAGGGTCTAAGATCATTAAAGAGACCAGGTTTGAACATCATACTAACACCATTTGAACTTGCATAAAGAATCACAATCATAATTATTAATATAGTGTTTATGAAAATATATGTGTGTCTATACTTATACACACACACACACACACAAATAAATCTTAACAGACTAAAAATGAAAACCCATAACATTGTTATTAAGATTTCTACAATCCACATAAAAGAAAGTAAGGCTTGAAGTAGCAACACTTCACAGTAAAATGAGATGACCTAGAATCAATAAAACAAGATCAAGATTTTCTTACATAGTCATATAATTATAACAATTCAAAACTAAACATCCCTTGAATAAAAAAAAAAACACCAAGTCTAACTTATAGTTATATGGATATATATATATATATATATATATATATATATATATATATATATATATATATATATATATATATAAATAGTAGGGTCCAATATCTGACAAGGTGGCACAATACCAAAATATTTAGAATGGTCACAAACCCACACAAGTACACATCACCTTATGAGAATAGATAAAACATTATGAAACAAAGTTTAAATCCAAAATATTCATAACTTAGGTAACCACACCTTGAGGAACCATCACATTCAAATTCAAATAAAGATGTTAGAAGTAAAAAACACAAGATATTTTATCAACACTACCAAAGGCCACAAAAAAATATAGTACAATAAAATGGAAACATCAACTGATAAACTCAAGGAATAATTATGACCCTTAACCATATATTTAAAAGACATAATCAACTCCAAAGAAAACATAGTCATCCACAAACACATAGTCGATTTCTTAAATCAAACATAGATACATGCCAATGAGTTTCATCTTATCCATAAGAGAACACCCATGATTTGAATAAAAACCAAACACTCATGCATATATGTATGATAACCCAATAGACTATTCTTTTTATAAGACACAATCTTTAAAGGAAAAAAAATCATAGTCAAAATATTAAGAACACAGGGTCTGCCAAGCTATATTACCATGTTATAAAAGAAAACCTAGACATCTTTACATGAGATCAACACACATGTTTCAACACAGACCATACCCATATAATGATATTGATAAATATACATATATATAATGTGTATACATTTATTACAATTTTATAAGCAATAAACATATTGATATATCAATATAGTAAGATTGTGTATGCACTTGGAAGTATGAGGACTTTTGGATGCATACACGACCTCAATTAATTTAATACTTAAGAAAACCAATAAAACTAAACCATAACTCAAATAAAATACTTATTTGAAAATACACATAAAAATCTAGAATGGGTGAAATATCAAAGACTCACTCAAGGTCATCATGTGTTCTTTAAACTAACTAGCTCACCATTAAAACTAGGTGAACCAATTCACTATTTTCATCTAAAAATATCCATCTTCCTAACATTTTATGTCTCATCCACCTTCCCCATTTCTTTCTATTCCTTTCCCTATACCCCCATCAACTCTTATTGAATTATTGGAGGAGAGATAAACTCAATGTATCCTAAGGCAATCCTTCCAAATTTCTCATTAACAACAAGTCTGGAAGACTTTCTAAGTAATCACTCTTTCACTAATAGAAAAATATATTAACAAAACTAATCAAGGATTAACATAACCAAATAGATATCATTAATACCTTCACCACATACCTTATTAAATAATCCTTAATACATTTCCATGTAGACCATCAACCCAAGTTGATGTGTTATAAAATATCATCAAAGAATTTAAACCATGATTAAATCAAACCATGACCATATGAATCATTTAACACTATGCCATAAACCTTAGATAATAATGCTAGGTTGAAGGGGGGGTTAGGGTAACATGGGGGGTTAGTTCTAGGTGGTCTAGTTAGGTTTAGGTTATAGGTCCATAAGGTCTAATTAAGTTATAATGATTTGGGTAGACTGTATAAATAAAGAATGAAGTTGCGAGTATGGAAAAGGTAGTGGTTAATAAATAGGTAACAAAAAATAATAAGTATTAATGACAAGTAAAACCCCATAATAGAACCAGTAAGGTAAAATAGTTAAACAAACACAAGGACCACATCTGAAAACACAATAAAATATAACAATCATATCAAATTATTTGAAGGACAATCAAACAATAGTATACCTATCAGTCATATAGATGTGCTTAGAAAACATTATTCCAGGATTATGGCCTCCACCATCTACCTAGCTCTTAGACAAAACTTGAAACTACCAAAATGACATAATCACATTACATCATAAATCCATAAATATAGATAATAAAATCATCATCAATAGAAACAAATAGTCCATAACATAATAAATCATAGAATAATTACATAGCTAATAATAAATCAATATAAAAATTATCAACAAAGCATTGGTAGTAACCAATGAAACCCATGAAGCTTCACACTTCATGCACATTAGAAGGATCAGACCAATCTTGGATAACTTTAATTTTAGTGGGGTCAATAGAAATGCCTTCCTTATAAATAATGTATCCTAGGTAATGATTTTTAGATTCAATAACATGCACATTTGGATAATTTTCCATAAAGCTTATGTTGTCTTAGTCTTTGTAATACTAAATGGAGGTGTTGATCATGTTCAACGTCATCTTTAGAAAAAAATAGAATATCATCAAGAAAAACTAGCACAAACTTATCCAAATAATTTCTAAATATATTTTTCATAAGGTTCATGAAGGTTAAAGGTGCATTGGTCAAGATGAAAGGTAGAACCATTAATTCATAGTGTCTATATCAAGTTCTAAAGGCAATTTTATGATTGTATTCTTCCTTGATTTATAGCTGATGGTAACTAGACCTCAAGGATATCTTAGAAAAGATTGCAACATCCTTCATTTGGTCAAACAAATAATCAATTCTTGGCAAAGGATAACGGTTTTTTATTGTTATCTTGTTCAACATGTGGTAATCAATACAAAGCCTTAGAGTACCATATTTATTATTTATAAAGACTACCAAAGCACCTGAAGGAGACACACTTGGATAGATGCTTCCACTATCTAAAATTTCTTACATCTAAAATTTTAATTCTTGTAGATCAGCCACATTCATGTAGTAAGGTGCCTTAGATGTAGGGGTAGATCTAGGTATGATGTCAATAGAAAAATAAACTTCTCACTTAAGTGGTAACCCGTGTAGATTTTTAGGAAAGACATCCATAAACTCCCTTAGTATAGGAAAATATACATGTTCCAACACTTTCTCATTAGAATTTCTTATAATTTTACTACATAGAGCTTGCATCCCTTCCTAATAGCTCTTTTCAACTATAGGGTTGAAAGTGTTTTACATCTTGTAGACCCTTGCATGCATTGTAATTCTATGAATTGGTTAAGGTCATTGGTGCATCATACCCTTTTACCCACATAATCAAGTGTGGTTTGATGTTCATGCAGCCAATCCATCCTAAGAATATTTGGCCAAAAGCTTACCTTTAAATACAAGTTCGCTCCTTTCAAAACACTTAGAAGTCGGTAGCCTAAGTGGTCAAGGCCTATCTCTTTTGCATAGGAGGTTAGTAGTTCAAGTCTTCAGCCTTCTATTTAGGCATTTTAGTCTTATCTTTATCCCACATTTGTTGGGGAAGAATGGATTTCATACTAAAAATAGGTATGCGGCTTCCTTGGTATGTGTTGGCATCCCCTTTTGTAGGAGACTTAGGTACTAAGCTTAGGCCTATACATAGGCCACTGTTGGAGATTTCCATCATGGGTTTATCCCACATGCATGATTTTAGGATAGATTTAGGCTTTAAGAAACCTTTGACCACCCACCTGTCATGTGGCTTTGACCACATAAGAGTCCTTTTGCCTTAGACTTGGGCTCGGTCTACGAACTCGCTAGAGATTTTGGCTCCCATGTGACTCGGCAAAGAGCTTGAACCAGTCTCCCTTGGGCTCACCTCCTTTTTAAGCTTTGTGTCAATGAACTATCCTTTAAACTCACCATTTGGCTAACTTAATGAGCTTATCTCATGCTTAGTCACTTAACTCCACTTGTCATACAATGTGACATGGCAAGATGAGTCATCACTTGTGATATGGCCAAATGAGTCACTATAGTGACGTGGCATGTTGATGAGGTGGCATGTCATCAAAACCAATTTTTTAAAAAACTTTTCAATCTACCAAGTGTCAACCTCTGATAGGTCCAAATGTTAGAACAACATCGAAACACGTGCCACATGTCACAAGTGACATTTTTCAACCAACTTCAAATGGCCATAATAGGAGCTCCTGAACTCAGATTTACATTCCAAAAAATGTGCCAAAAATATCTCAAAGAGATATAAAGGGTGCCACCACTAAAACTCTAAATTGGAACCATTATTAGAACCCAATTTTTTATCACACCTCCCCAATGGAAGGCTTTTGGTCTCCAAAAGTCCAATATCCCCTGAAACTGCATACTGGTATACTGCATCCATGAAAATAGAACCCAATCATAGAAAGAGATACAAAAAATTACATTAAAATGATTCAAAATAAAACTATAAAAATGCCTAATCCAAAGGCATGAGTAAGTGAATCTACAACTGGCAAAGTGATTACAACATATCAAATGGCCTGCCCAAATGTCACATTCTGTAAAGTGGTGAATTGCCAAAAACTAAAATAACTCCCAATGTAACTACAAGACAAGTTTATAATGTTGACAACATACAATAAATGTTGTGGACATGATGCAATACAATTCCCTAGTATGGGACTTATATGCTAAGCAAAATGCAAACAACCAAAAGTGTATATTGCCTAACATCTAAACATGCCCAAAGGGTCTTTCAATGCATCTATACATCCATGTACCAAAAATAGATACATTCTAAAAAATAGAAGTCTAACTGTCAAATGTTGTAAGAAAACAACTCACAACATCACTCTGATATATCCCCAACTATTTCAAATGAGTTAATGTCTTATCCATTATTAGACTACCCATACAGTATATTCTAGAGATCAAAAACTTAGAGTTATCAAAAAGTGAGAATTGAAAAACTTCATATGGTAAACTTGTCTTGAAGTGTTCCCACCAACTCTAATCTACATCTATCAAAGCTTGTTCATTCCCTTAGGTGAATTCTTAACTATGCTTTGCAAAAAGAATGTAGTGATAATCCACTTAACCAATTCTTTCTTCCTAGTGAAATTGATTGTCTTTGTGGATTCATTATCAATTGCATACTCTATCAATTTGGGCTTTGCCATATGTAATTGAAAATATTGTTGACTTAACCTCTTTAATAGATTTTCACTTGTAGGTTTTACCTTATCTTGAGTTGTATTGTCAACTACATTATGGATTGAATTAGCTTCATTAACCTTAGTGAGAGGTTTGTAAATCATCTTAGTTTTAACATTACTTGAATGTGAAGATGAAGGAAGCTTAAAACATCTATCAATCCTATGTCCACTCACTTTACAATGAGTACAAACTTCCTTCTTAGGTGAGGGTCCCCTTTTTCCAATTCCCAAATTAATATAAGAATGGTCTTTCAAACATGCAATCTACTTCAACAAAGCATTTCGTTTCCAACAAGTCTTAGCACTATGGTTATTCATCCCAAAAAAAGTGCATGGAAATGATTGCATTATCTTTTGTACATTATATATAAACTTCTTAAATATATCAATTGGATCAGAAGATTTAGTGAAGAATCAAGAGGTGGAATCTCAATACCTCTTTTACCTTTAAACTTTTGAACTAGTGGCCTAGAACCTTCACTATTGGAAGCTTGTCTTCCTTTAGCCATGGAAGAAACTTCTCCATCATCCACCTTCACACTAGTATAACCCAAACCTGCATGAAGAGGTCTATGCTCAACCTGAATTGGGTTAGATATACCTTGGCTATCTCTACCAAGTCCCTTTCCATTATAACCCATTTTAAATAATAATTTAGATCCTATGCCCTTAGTGTATCTTTCAAAATCACCAAAAATAATATTACTAGAATCTGAATCTAAAATGGTAGAAGAAGATGAAGATTCCTGTGGTGAAAAACTTACAGTGTACTCAGTCATAGTCTCTACATCTGAAGTTGAAGGCTTTACCTTTTCACACTCACCACATTGCGATCTAATCAAGAGCTCTTCCTTGGATTCGAGCTCTGATTTTAACTTTGCCACTTACAATTCAAGTGCAAATTTCTAGCATCTCAAGATTGCATTTTAATCTTTGATGGCCTTAATCTGTGACAACTTGCCCATGGTTTCCTACAAACACCTGATTCCACACTACACACTACAATATAATCAATCTGCAAACCAATTATCCAACTATTCTAAAAGCAACTGTCAATACACAACTAGAAGCAATCCCTGCATTCTAACCACTCTGATACCAATTTGATCCATAAACTTCATTGATAAATTCAATGTGAAATTTTAAAAGTATAGATTCTAAATTTCTCAACTTATAAGATGTTGGAATGATTAAAAATTGATGAAAATTTGATCTAAATCAAGTTTCAAAACTAAAATAAAGGTGAATTGATAGATGACATTAATTATCCATTGAAACTGTCAGAATTTACCAAATTCTTGATTTTATCCAATTTCTTGTAAATGATCAAATGATTAATTTTTGCATTCTAATTAAAATCTAAATTATAATCTGTAAATTTACTAAAAATGAAATGCAAAATTGAATTCAAAGATCAAAACATAGAAATTATTTACGGGGTTTGGAATTCCTACGTCCCTAGGTTCTTATCAAACCAATGCATTAATGTTGCTAAATTTTCAAGCCAAAATAATACTTACAATCAACAAAATAGATCTACTCTCTATAAAAATAGTGTTTCAGACCTTTGAAAGACCTTGGCTGATGTAGCACATCCTTCACCTTCCTAAATCACACGTAAAGGCTTCTCCAAATGGAAATTGGTAACTTATATAGCTCAAAATGGCATCACCAATTCTCTAAAATGGGTAAATGAATATATTGCACAGAGTGTATCAAAATTATAAATAACGTTTTAGTTTACTACGAGCTCTGGTTCAGCGTTTAAGGGCTCCAAAATGACCAAATTCAACAAACTGGTCTATATTTTCCAATACACAGTCGGCTAGAAGCTTACCTTTAAAAACAAGTTCGCTCATTTCAAAACACTTAGAAGTCTATAGCCTAAGTGGTCAAGGCCTATCTCTTTTGCATAGGAGGTTGGTGGTTCAAGTCTTCATCCTTCTATTTAGGTGCTTTAGTCTTATCTTTATCCCACATTTGTTGGGGAAGAATGGATTTCATACTAAAAATATGTATGTGGCCTCCTTGGTATGTGTCGATGTCCCCTTTTGTAGGAGACTTAGGTGATAAGCTTAGGCCTATACTTAGGCCATCATTGGATATTTAAATTATGGGTTTATCCAACATGCATGATTTTGGGGTAGATTTAGGCTTTAAAAAACCTTTGACTGCCCACCTATTGTGTGGTTTTAGCCACATGAGAATCCTTTTGCCTTAGACTCAGGCTCAGTCTGCAGACTCGCTAAAGATCTTGGCTCCCATGTGACTCAGCAAAGAGATTGAAATGGTATCCCTGGGGGTTTCCTCCTTCTTAGGCTTTGTGGCAATGAACTATCCTTTGAACTCGCCATATGGCTCGCTCAACGAGCTTATCTCACGCTTAGTCACTTAACTCCACTTGGCATACAACGTGACATGGCAAGATGAGTCATCACTTGTGACATGGCTAGATGAGTCACTATAGTGATGTGGCATGTTGATGACATAGCATGTCATCGAAACTAATTTTTTTTAAACTTTTTTAATCTACTAAGTGTCGACCTCCGATAGGTCCAAATGTCAAAACAACATTGAAACACGTGCCACATGTCACAAGTGACATTTTTTGACCAACTTCAAATGGCCATAACAGGAGCTCCTGAACTCAAATTTACATCCCAAAAAATGTGCAAAAAATATCTCAAATAGCTCTATAGTGTGCCACCACTAAAACTCTGAATTGGAACCATTATCAGAACCCAATTTTTGATCATACTAGTTTAGAGATTTATAGAATTTTAGAGAGAGTTCTATAGATCTAGATACTTCTAGGTTATATTAAGGAATAATATGGATTATATAGGGATTTAATTAGTTTAAGGCTTATAAGGATGTAGGAAAGGCTTATAGGGATTAGATAGGGATTCATCAAATGCCTACTGAGCTATAGACTCAGTTTCCAAACAACATCAACTCAAAATACTATTTTTGAAATCAAGAAATTCATGAAATAAATGATTGATCCATTACTCTAAGTTCTAATCTAAAAGGATCCATCCACATATAATATATTATAATTATAAAAAAACAACCTAAGAATAACTCTTTTAGTCATGAAAAAGACCCACCATTTATTACACCAAGAAGTTGATCTTATATAGGCACACAAGCTTGAGGAGTTTGAACTCAATAAAAATTTCCTACTAATAAGGTAGTTACAAACATTCATTATTGATTGAGGGAATGTAGTTGAGAAAGCATCTCAAAATAGTTGATAGGTTAAAGGTGTGACTAGAATTTGTGCAATAAACCATACCTCAATTGAATTCTACAACTGAAAGCAGTTGGGATTTCATTGTGATTGCTAGTTGCCCACATCTCTATGCAATTGAGGCCACACCTCTTTAAGATTGAATTTTCCTTTCTTGTTTTATGTTTTATTCCAATGCACATGCCATGCTCATTTTTCACATCTCATTCATGATCTAGGTCACCTTCTCAACCACTTTTCCATTTGGGACCATATTATAATCGATTTTATAAATCAAATTAAACACAATTAATTCTTGGCCTCTTGATGATTTTGATGAGTAGGTGGGCCATCAACTTTAGATTCATGCTATTTTGACTACATTACTAAAATGTCCTTAGATATGATGGGTTTACTACCATGTGGCTTCTCCATGCTCCTTCATTTATTGATTGAAGTTTTAAGTGTGTATTAACTATTTGAACCATGTTGAAGCAAGATTTTGCCACGTGTCAAAATCTCACTCACCAATTGACCTAACATATCACTATACTTTCATGGACCACCATCAGTTCATGGAGCTTCAAAATTTCACCATGTGATAGCATCTCACTCACCCATTACCTAGGGATTTGACATCATTTCTATCCTACAAAAAAATCTTAGGGATAGTGAAATAATAGGATTATGCCATGTGGCATCATCCCACTCACCTGCTCACCCACTCCCCATAAGCTTCATGCTTTGTACAAACATATAAAGGATAACATAGTAATGGGATGATGCCATGTGGCTTCATCTCTTTGACCCACTATCCCAAAGGCATTACACTCTTACAAAAATCTTAGGGACAACAAAGTAACATGATAATTCCATGTGGCATCATCCCGCTAACCCACTATCCTAGAGCATCACTGACATCATTGACCCATTGAGAAACTTTGAATAAAATCAAATAAGTTTTTAAAATACTTTTGAATAGGCCTGGGACAGTCAATAGATCCGCACATGGCACTGGGAAACCTTAAAAGAGAAATTGGTAAGTCTTTTTAAGTAGCAAAAAAGTGACACATGGCTTTGGGAAAAAGTGTGAAATTGACTAAGTCCTAAAATACTTTTTGGATGGGTTTGGGCCATCAAAAGCCACATAAAGGTGCCACATGGATGTGAGCAACTTTTGTGAAATTGGATAAGTGTTGAAAGTCTTTTTTTGCATCGATTGGAGTTGCTAAGACCCGTAGAAAGTCATTAGGTGGCACCAGGATGCATTTAAACACTAATGGGTAAACATAAAGAATCCTAGTCAATAGTCTTTGATTTAAAAGGCAATAATTAATAAATTTGAAATCAAATGGCTTAGTCAAAACCTAAAAAATGACTAAGTATAAAATGGAAACTATGTATAGACTTAGCCATTTTGCTTAATTCAAAAGTAGATTTAGTTTATTTGAATGAAAGTGACTAAGTTAAAAAGTAAATCTTATAAACATTTAACCATTTTAACTCAAAAAGAAGTAGAAATAGACTGAATTACTCAACAAAATAAGCCATAAAAATTTAAAATAGTTAGATAATTTGCACAAATCCAAGGTGAAATAATCTCAAAAGAAACTATAAAATGTATTTCAAAATACAAGCAAATAAAATAGACTAAGACTTAGTAGTTTCATGCACATTTAAATTTTTAACTTAATGCAGTGCATATGTGAACTAGACAAAAAACCACAATGGAATACTTAAAGTATAAGATCATACTCCAAAGCAAAAAGAGGGTCCCCATTTTTATACTAAAAATGGGGCATGTTGTGTAAGCAACAATAAATGTTGATTCCTACTAGGAAATACTCATAAATATTTCAAAAATCAAGAATCTCTAATTTTACAAAAAGAAAAAGCATTATCTATAAGAAATTACTTATAACAAACTAGAATTCAAAGGCATTAAAGTCTTTGTGAATAAGCGACATACTAAGCTGTAATATTGCTAAAACCATATGTGTGTGATTAAGTGATTTATTCATTTCATTTTCATTCACATGTAGTAATTCATATTTTAATAAGGCATAATTATTGAAGGAAACATATTTTATAATTTAGCCTGGGGTGAAGTGGTGAGGGCATTGCTTTGCTACTAGTTAGGCATTAATAGCCTCAACAAAGATACCTCTAGTCCCTTTCAAAGGCCTTGATCCACTACCAACCAGGTTGGAAAGCCTATGGTGGAGGCAACCAAGATCACCCTTTCAAGGAGAATTTTAGATTTTATATTTTATCTCAATTATTTTGAAAGGAGATTTTGCAATTCATCCATAAAGGGTTAGGTACCAAGCCACGAGTAGAAGGAAATCAACAAGTTCATGATGGCTTACTACAAATTAGAATTTATGCAATGCCACATTTTTATTCTAATATTTATTTAAGTGATTTAGATGACTTAAAATAAGAAAATAGTTCTAAATTCATAATTTCTATTACAAATCATTAACCTTAAAAATTTAAGAAATGAACCAAGCAATAACAATAGTTTACACCAGTTATTCGAGTAAAATTTTGATTAAGTTCTTTGAGTGCCATCCATGTTACTCTTGCAACAACCTTTCACTTTATTCCTTTGATCAATAGGGGGACTGTAGGATAAAAATAACTAGGACAAACCCAACCAGATGTAAAAGTAGAAAATAAATAGAAATAAATGTAAACTAGCAACAAGGGATAAGAAGGAAGGAAAAAAAAAACAAGGAAGGTAAAAGCAATGCTATACAAAGTTTTTTTAGGCAAGATCATGGCCAAATTTAATTAGATATCTAATTCCTTAATATTTTAGAAGGGTAGAGGGAATACCTAGTTTCTTCTATGTTTCCCTCTACGATGGAAAACGCTATCCCATACAGATTTATCAATGTACTTATCATGCAACTTGAGCAATCTAGGAGTGTATAAATCTACATCATGTTTTCATTTGGATTTTAAAAATCATGAGGGATATGGTTTAGAAAATACCTCACCCCATACATTATATATTAATAAGGGATAGGGTTGGGTACTCATATATACCAAACTAATTAGAAGATCCAACTTGAAAATGGCATGTTTGTGATGGTAGATAGTAGATCAATCACTTGATGGTTATTTTTTGATATAACGGGATGCCTACATAGCATCTTCATCATTGTCCTTAGCATCCAGAAGGCATGGGAGTATTTTAGATCATTCCCATGTCAGAGACCTTCTAAATTTGTCATTAATGGTTGAAGTATGTATAGAGATGGGCTAAATAAGTTCATACTTAGCTTGAACCCCCATTGGCATGACTTCTTCATTTATTCCACTATGTTCATGACTTGCCATTTTGATTGCCTTAGCTACTGAGGGGAGTGTTTGGGTGAAATTAATTGCTTTGAAGGTAAGGTTAAATTACGGAGAGAGACCATAAATTTCTAACTTCTAGATCATTATACTCAAAGGGGCATCCACTTTTTTCTTAGTTGTCTTCTTGGTGTAAGTAGATTAACTAAACATTGATTTCTTATTTTGTTTCCTTCTCTTCAAATGATGAAGGGGAAGAGAGTCTACTAACACTAGGTTATTGACTATCTTGGATCAACTCTTCAAATGGAGAGATGGAATCATAAGATAAGAATGCTTCATGTGTATAGGATGCATCTTAATTATCTAATAATTCTAACTCCTCTAATTATTCATCGGACTGATTATAAGAGATGTTAGATTGTTCATTTTGAGTGAGCAACTCTATATCAATTTGTTTTTCAGCCATTAGGATGCATTTTATAAATGTCACGTATTCATATTTAAAGTCATCATCATTACTTCTATAGCCTTGAAATATTGGGTCATCCTTATAATATGGGATGTCCTCAATGTGTATGATTAACTCTTCATTAGCGTTGCAACTAGATTCATAGACTCCAGATGGGGCATTGGGATATGCAACTTTGTAGCTTGGATTGTGTATTGCCTCCTAATTTTCCCCTATAAAAAATGGTACTTGATTAGTAATAACATCTAAATATACTAAATCACTAAAACTATAAGAAATAACATGTTGATAATACACAAAATTAATTGAGTCATATGCATTAAATAAATAAGTAGGACTCTCATTTGTCACTAGAAGGTTTGGTTGGATAGACTTGGGGAAATGCTTTATTTTAAGGTGAATATTGGTCCATGGGATGACTTAAAATCATTCTACCTAAAATATTTTGAGTATAAATACCCTAAAGCATTAGTTATTACTCTACATCGACAACCCCTTGGTAGACTAATGCTAATGAGGTGAGAGTAGAGGGGTCCATATTAATGAACATGGAAATTATATGATCCAAATATTGGTTATATAATCAATATTTTCATCCTATAATTATAAAAAAATATCCCTCTACTGAGTGTATAGTTAATGGAATATATGGTTAAATACACTAGTTAGCTCATTAGGCCTTTTATGAACTGAGGCAAATTGGTAAAATAAGATAAAAGGGCCAGTGGGCACACTAAAATGGTTAAGGAATAGGATATCAAAGAAGGCCCATGTTGTGATTCACCCTTATGGTAGACCAAGGTATTAATAATAAACAATTTTCTCTAATAAAAAGGGGAATATGTGACAGGCCACATCCTCATGTCAAATTTGCTTTCTAATAAGGACTTCTCTAAAATACTAAATATGTTCTTCAATAGTTAGACTCCCACCATTGATATACTTTGCATAATTTTTTGGGGGGTTCTTGGGATACTCATGGGAAGGTCCTAAAATGTGCATATGACAACTATGTCTTCTTAGCCAAACTAAATCCATTGAAAGACTCAAATACAAATTTTTCCAATCTGAGGACCTAAAAAATAACCAGGCAAATCTATTATGAATAAAAAAATAAGTTTTAAATACACCGTTTAGGCCTTCCCTCTAGTTATAACATGTTGGGAGGCATTTTGACATGCCAACTTAGGTATGGGTTGTTATCCCTTCCTATCCTAAAAGGATATTTGTGTGTATAAATTCCTTCAAAGTCTTAGTTACTAGGTCTTGGTATGTAGGGTAACCTAGTTGGCTTATTGTGACCATACCATGTCAAGGGTCTTTGGTGTGTATTTTAGATAGATCAAGATTCATTAAAGTAAAGATATTATGCCTAAGGAATCAACATAATGATTTAAATATGAATAAACAACTGATTTGAAATGAAAATGTCTATTGTTTATATGTTAAATAATACATAAATGATTAATAGATAAACAAAGGAGCATGTAATAAAAGTAAGCATTAACTTCATATTACAACCCAAATATAAACTATTATAAACTAATATATTGATAAAAAATTAAAAAGAGAGAGAGGCAAGGAAAAAGAGAAAAATAACTTGTTATCTAATTTCAGCTAGCCTGGTTCTATTAAGCATTTAGTTGATCTAGACTTAGTATAATTTTGACTAAGGATGGTGCAAGAGTTTTTGGAATGAATTGGTAGAGCCAAAGAGGAAAATATAATCACCATATACATGTATAAACCAAGTTTATCACATGACAAAAATTTTAGATAGAAATTTTTTCTATTAAGGATCATTTGGGATTCATCAATTGCTCAATGAGATACAGAATTGGATTCCAAATAGCCTTGACTCCAAAAACTATTCTATAAAGTAGGGAAAAAAATGAAAGAAATGACTGGTACACTACTCTAAGTTCTAATATAAAAGGAACCAACCAACCATAGTCTCCTCTAATCCTAAAAGAACAACCTAAGCATAATTCTCTTAGTCCTAAAAAAGACCCAACATTTGTTACACTGATAAGTTGATCTTATATAGGTATGAAATATTGAGGAGTTATAACTCAATAAAATTTTCCCATTAATGGGGTAATTATAAACATTCATTATTGGTTGAGGGAATGTGGTTGAGCAGGCATTTAGAAATCTCTGACAGGTTAAAGGCATGTCTATAATTTATGCAATTAAATCATGCCTCTTTAATACTAAAATTTGTCTTTTATATTCTATGTTTAATTCCAATGCACATGCCATGCTCATTATTCCCATCTCATTCATGATATGGGTTTGATTCTCAACCAGTTTTCCATTTGGGACCATGTTATAATTGATTATGTAAATTAAATTAAACAGACAGTCGATTCTTGGCCTCTTGATAGTTTTGACATGTAGACAAGCCATAAACATTAAGCTCATTCCTTATTAGTTGAATAACCAACATGTCCTTAGCTCTGATAGGTTTCCTACCATGTGGCTTCTTTATGTTCCTCCATTACTTGGTTGAAGTTTTAAGTGCAAGTTGATTATTCATTCCATGGTGAAGCAAGATTTCACCATGTGTCACAATCTCACTTACCCATTACCCTGACATACTAATTTTCTTGCATATATTATTATGGGGTTATTAAGTATCAAGATTTCATCACGTATCAACATCTTTCTCACCCACTACCTAAGGATCTGACATTTTTGCTAACCTATACAAAAATCTCTAGGATAGTAGAGTAATAGGTTTACACCATGTGGCATCATCCCACTCACCCATAGGCTCTACATTCTATACAAACATATTTAGGATAGCAGAGTAGTGGGATGATGCCACATGACATCATCTTATTTAACCGCTATCTTGAAATCATTGCACTGGTATTAACATCTCTAGGATAGTAAAGTAATAAGATTATGCCACATATCATCATTTGATTGACCCACCAACCTAGAACATCATTGATGTCATTTCTCTACTAGTAAACCTTGAATAAAATTGATTGTCTTTAAAAGATTTTTCAATAGGCCTGAGACCATTGAGAGATCGACACATGGCACCAGAAAACCTTTGAAGAGAAACAACTAAATCTTTTGAAGCAACATAAAAGTGATACGTGGATCTAGGCAAAAGCATGAAATCAATTAAGTCCTAAAAGACTTTTTGGATGGATGTAGGCCATCAAGAACTATAGAAAGGTGCCGCATGGCTATTTGTAACTTTTTTGAGATCAAATAAGTGTTGAAAGCCTTTTTTTGGATGGGTTTGGGTTACTAAGAGCTATGAAAATTCATTAGGTGGAATTGGGATGCATTTAAATGCATGTAAGTAAACATAAAGAATCCCAATCAATAGTATTCAATTTAAAATCTAATAACTAATAAATTTGAAAGTAAATGACTAAGGCAAAAGCTAAAAAATGACTAAGTATATAATGAAATCTATGCAAAACTTAGCCATTTCACTCAGTTTAAAAGTTGATTTTATCCATTTTAATGAAAGCTACTAAGTTAAAAAGTAAACCTTATAAACATTTATACATTTTAACTCAAAATAAAGTAGAATTGGACTGAATTAATCAAGAAAAGAAGCCATAAAAACTCTAAAATAGTTAGATAATTTACACAAATCCAAGGTGAAATAGTCTAAAAGGAAGTTGTAAAATGTATTTCAAAAGACAAGAAACAAAATATAATAAGACTTAATAGATTCATGCACATTAAATTTTTTAACTTAATGCAACACATATGCAAATTAGAAAAGCAACCACAATGGACTCCTTGAAGTATAAGATCAGAATCCAAAGCAAAAATAAGGTCTCTATTTTCAAACTAAAAATGGGGTATGTTGTGCAAGCAACAACATAATCTAAAGGACACAACTTATTCAAATGTACACAAATTAATAACTGACCTATTTAAATTTCCATACAATAAGTAATGACATATTAAAATGTCAACATAAATGAACAAAGGCATGGGGACCAAAAATAATAGATCATATTCAAATACTCAAACAAGTAAGACAATCGCAAGTGACACAAGACACCTAAGGATGTGCATAAATGGAAAACACAAAACATTAGAAACTAAAATAAACATATCATACTAGTTCATGGATATATGTGTTAGTAAAAAATTTTAAATACATATCATTTCAAGTACACTATGAAATATATAAGTATGGATAAAGGCATGTGTAAGAATATAAGATCAAACATGATATTGAAAAATGACCATAGAATGATATAACCCAAGTGTATCATAATCAAAGAAGTAGATGCCCCCATATGACATGAGTAGAGAGAAGGCCTAACATCTAAAAGTGCATAGATTATGTGCATGTGCATGCATGTATCACACTAAAAATAAGCATGAAACATATGTGTATATAGAAATAAATGATATGCTATCTACCAACATATAACTAACAACATAGATACCAAATAGATACTATAGATATAATTACTACTATAACCCAAAAATATCATGAAGGAGATGCCTTTGTGAAGGCCCTATATCATGTCTGTCATATTCATATATTATGTAATCAGTATCATCATGATCATATCAATCTTCTGTATTATCAAGATCATAATCATCAAGGTAATCATTATCATAAGATAAATATAACCTCTTAGGTTGTTCTTAAACTTATAATAAACCATTTTGAGTATTTTTATATGAATAATGAACTATTCCATACTATGGTTAAAACTTTCCTAATATGTCATTATTTGTATCCGTGTATACCTTAGATGTTAATTCCTTATGAACATCTTGAGCTATATGGTTTGACTTACCTTTATCTGTATTTGGTTTTATATGTTCTAGAGATGGATTTAGTTTATATATACTAAGACTTGTAGGTATGAATATATTATGTGGTATATTATCAAGTGGATAAAATAAAAGTTTGATCAACTATTCATCTATCATAATGATATTAGGAATAGTATAATTACTATTATAATCATTTGAATTTTTTGGTAATGGTATTTTATCTATGTATTTATTATTTTGACCCTTCTCTTGCTGTAAATTGTATTTTGGTAGCCATATTTATTATTTTGGCACTTGTGTATTATGATAAGTAATCAAAATATGAGTGGATTGCTTGAATGATGTATCAATGATAGGATCACCTTTATATTCGAGACTTTGAATTTTGTTCTTTAATGCAAAATAGTAATTTTTGTGATGTCCATGCATTCTATGATATGCAAAATAGTATTTAAATATCCTTATAGGATGTAGGGGAGGTATTTGGATCATTTTATTTCAAATTATTACTCTTAGGATTTTTCTTGGACTCTTATTATCCTTTTTTGCACTTTTGGAATCACTAGTTTTAGAGGTATTATATTTTAGCTTTTCATTTGGATAAGAAACCTTTTTGGGCATAACATTTTTAGATGAATATGTAAACACATGATTAACACTAACATATCTTGGATTTTATATGTATGTGTTCTAATTTTGTAACTCTTTTATTAACTTTATCATACTAGTGATTTGATCTTTTAGGGCTTCACAATCACAAACCCTAGGTAACTTTGATTGAAAAAGCAACCATGGACCATCTACCATACCCCTTGAAGGAGTGATAACATGGAACTAATTATAGGGATGGTATATATCAAAATCCTTGGGTTAGGAGGAAGAATTTATTTCTTATCCATATTAAATATGATTTTAGGAAAATAAATTATGATTTTTGAAATAAATTGTAATAGATGATAGATCAAAAAAATAAAAAAAACTCTTGAGCACACTAGGAGTTACATGGAAAGACATAAATTTAGGGTTCACCAAATGTTTAAATATAAATTAAGATGGGTAAATATAGTATAAGTTCAAGAATATAGAAATAAATAAGCACAAGGGTGACAAATAGATCTATAACATGCCAATTAATTGTAAACTCAAATAAATAATATTTTACATTTAAATGTTGATATATTGTAAAAATAAAAAGTAAAACTATACAATAAATTAAAAATAAGATTAATTTGATGGTTTAATATACACATATAGATATGGGCTGAAATAGGATAGAATTGGACTAGATCTAGAATATGGATCAATCTTCAGATTCTAAAAAATTTATACTTTATAGCCTCAAATGCTTGCATCGGATTTATATGGTTACATAAATGCACTTGTATAACTCAAACATAATTGTATAATAAAAAATAGCTATTGGATATGGATATGACCACCTAAAACCTTCTAGTTTTTCTATCACCTTTACTTTGGTGTGTTTAAATTTACAGACAAGTTATCATTCTTTTTCAAATGGTTAAACCCTAGCTTCCTCACCCTTAGAGTGACTAGAAATATGGGTTAGTCAGCTTACAGTGTCAATTTACCCCAAGGACCCTTATATCAATGGGAATTACCTACATAACCAATACTTTAAAGAGGGCCTCAAACTTCTATAGTTGTACCCCACATGTTGGCTTATGTTTGCATAAGGAAGAAATGTGTGATAAATAATTACATAGATTGTCAAATCTTGTAACTTGTAAAACATGGCTCATGGGATGTTTATTTAACACTTCAAATGCATATATGGGATATAACTATGACTAACATTTAAATATGAAAAAATAGGGAAGCTTTGATCACTTGAATGCTTGATTGAGTGCTTTTGGTAAGTTGCCTTATGAGTTACTAGGTATTTGTTAGGTGAAGAATGAATGAGGATTGATATTGCATATATAACAATCTTTTCAAGAAATATCTCACATTAAATCACTTATAATAACCATAAATACATGTTACAATAATAAATTTGATGACTTTGGGGCATTAAACACTTAGTCTGGCATAGGACACTTGTGTCAATGTAGGTGTTTGAATAGAACATAAGTGTTTAGGAAGCTAGAAAATATGTACAGGTATAAAACTTGTAGAGGATGATAAAATAAGGTTTATAGAATTCTGAGTAGTATAAAAGGCCTAGTCATCATAATAAGATATTTTCATATAAAGAGATATGTAATATGCACAAGAGATAGTGGATGGGAAGGTCAAGGAACTAAAGGATAAAATCATAAGAAATACTTGCTAAGTATATAAGATTGAGGTGCTATATAATTTAGATTAAGTATATACAATAGGTGATACGAGTTTTGATACATGATGAGGATGGGTGGGTGAGACCAGAGGTGTGTGAGATCCTATACACTCATGATTTTATAGGGTTATACTCTGAACAGATGACAATCATGATAGAGAGGGATAATTATCCATGATTTATATATGTTATTAGTGAAAAAATATTGAGGTGTATGGGCTAAGGATTTGGTAGTGCCACCTTAAACTAATGAGACTAGTCTATCCCATACTATGTCAACTGAGGATGAGGCTTTGATCAACTAACTAGAGGAGGATATTATTGCCATAGGTGTAGATATAGCTGGTCTTACATGTTAGGGGTATATTAGATATAGATATTACAAAGAGAGATAAATAGATATATGCATTATAGAATAGAGATTACCTAGTTGATGGCCTCATTACAAACTATTTAGGTAGAGAGGGATGCCACACAATAGGGTTTTTCATCATAGGGACTAAGTCAGTTGGGTAGGTAGTTGATTAGGGACAGGGTAGAGATGTAATATTGGTGGTCATTATATGAGAAAGTCATGCTAATAAGATAAAGGGATCTATCATATAGAGATAATAGTTACACTATGGGCTCTCTAAGGATCAAAACATCTATGTAGTCTATGCATTCATTACTAAATCTATCACCACCTCTAAATAGTAAAATATAAATATGAATCATTGATATAATTTATATTATGGATTTTTTAAACATATACATCTAAGATGCATATTTTTATACCATGTTTGATGTATTCATGGACTGTGTGTGTGTGTGTGTGTGTGTGTGTGTGTGTGTGTGTGTGTGTGTGTGTGTGTGTGTGTGTGTGTGTGTGTGTGTGTGTGTGTGTGTGTGTGTGAGTGATTTGATTTTTTATTTGATGTATATGATGGATGATATTTTGTTTATGTGTTACAATTCATGGACATTTTTGGATGTTTGTGGATTAGATTAGATGTTATGTGATGTTATAAATGTTAATACTATGAGTTTATTGATGATTCTCCTAGTTTTTAAATCTCATGTCAGCCTGTGTAGTGGTTATATTGATGGAATGATGTTAATTTAGATGATGATGTTGATAATTTTAGAATAACATGTTAGATAAATTATTGATGTTAATTAGATGATGACTATACTAACATGTGATATTTAATTAAATGATGTGGTTTATGATGTTATCATGCTAGAGAAATGTTCATATGTAGATGTGACATTGATTAGATAAATATTATGATATATGTGATGTTATAGATAGGAATGATGGATATTATGATGATGAAATAGACATGGTTTAGGACATGATGATGTGGATTGGTATGTTGAGATATCTTGAGCCATTTGTATGTCAATAATCCTTTTTAATATAACACTAGGTAAAATTCATCATGATATATGCATAACCATGATGACCTATCACCATAATTCACATTGTATTGACAAAAAAAGATAAATAAAATGTGAAAGTAACAATGAGTATGATGCACCACTAGTATTTTATTGACCAAGATACATTATTACTTCACGCCACTACACAAAAACATAAGATAAGACATAAAAACAAAGGATAAAAAAACAACAATAGGACATTATCTATATACAAAGAAGAAATAAACACACATAATGTTAATAATATAATGAAAACATGTAGAAACACAAGTAAAAAATGATATACAAAAATATTTACATGCACAGTGATGATGGTCATTATGATTCAACCTTATGTCATGTCATCAATCTTAGAGATAGGAGGATGAAAAAATAACAATTTAAATTAACCTTTGTTTGACCCTAAATTGAGATGGGTAAATATAGTATAGGGTTAAGAATATATAAATGAATAAGCATAAGGGTGATAAGTATATTTATAAAAGGCCAATTAATTTTTAAACTTAGATAAATAATATTATGAATTTAAATGCTAAGATATACTAAAAATATAAAGTACAACTATTGATTACTATTATTGTAATGAATTAGAAAAAAGAGTACTTAGTTATTTTACTATGCACATGAAGATCTTCTATGGAATAGGATGGAATTAAACTAGATTTGGATTTTAGATCAATCACCAGATTATAGAAATTTATATTTTGTGACCTTAGATGCTTGTATTGGACTTGGACAGTTGTGTTGACACTAGTGTCTAAGTTGGATGTAGGTCTCAAGCACAAAATATTAATTGGATTTGAGTGTGATCACCTATAAACTTCTAGGATTTATGTCACCTTTACTTTGGTGTGTTCAGATTTTGTACATAGGCTATTATTTCTTGTCAAATGATCAAACCCTAGCTTTCTCACCCTTGGAGTGATTGTGGGAAAAATGGGTTAGTGGGTATATGATTTCAATATATTCTAAAGACCCCTCTATCAATGGGCACTATCTACATAGATAATACTCTGAAGAGGGCCTCAAAATTATGTAGTTATCCCATATGTGTTGGCTTGTGTGTGATTAAGGATGTAATGTGTGATAAATATATAAAATAACCTAGCTTGTAATTTCGAAAATATGGATCATGGAATGCTCCTTCAATACATCAAACCTATATATGGTATGTTTCTATGACTGATAATCAAATAGGAAATAATATGAAAGCTTTTCTCACTTGAATGTTTCATTTAATGCTTTTGGTAAGTTGCCTTGTGAGTTGCCAGGTATATGCTAGGTGAGAAATGAATGAGATTTTATCTTGTATATATACCAATACCCTTTGGAAATATCTTATATTAAATCACTTATGACAACCATAAGGATACATTTCATTTGAAATTTTGATGACTTTAGGGCACTAAACACTTAGTTTGGTGCATGACACTAGCGTTGATGTAGGCATCTAGATAAGATGCAAGTGTATGAGAAGCTAGAAAATAGGTATAGGTCCAAAACTTATAGAGGATGATAATAATTAGGTTTATATAATTTTTCATATCATATAAGGCTTGGTCATTAGAAGAACATATGGTCAATCTAAGAGATAAATAATAGGCATAAGGGATAGTAAATGCAAGCCTTTCAACTACATGAAGGTCTTAGAATTGAAGGGTACAACTATGATAGGTATTTATTAAGTCTAAAAGATTGATGTGTTATATAATTTAGATTTAATATCTACACCCTACTTTAATCTAGAAATGAAATTGCTAGTTTAAATGAAAAGAAATGCTTACCTAGGTGTGTATAACACACCTTGTCTTTGTGTGAGATCAACTCGAGTGTTTTTATAGTGATTGAAATGAAACCATGAGCATGTTAAAATATGTATTTAGTGCTTATAATATAGAATTGAAATAATTTTAAATGCTTGAAAGTAAAGAGAGAAAGGTTAGGAGTACACTTGTGTATTGATGAAACTATCTTACTTTTTGGCAAATTTTTTTTGAAGATACACTATATTGTGAATCTTTGAAATTAGGATTAGGACAAATTATAAAACCTAAAAGTGAATATATATATAAACATTAGAGGGAAATTTTCTCCCAACCTTGGAGAAAAGGTGAGTTGTCATTGATAATTGAGATTAACTCAATCACATAACCCAATTAGACTTATAACCTAGTGAACATGAGTGAACCAAGTCAACCCACACTATAAATCTAGTGAGGGTGGATGATTTAATCATTCGATCCTATAAACTTGGTAAGATTGAGTGATGTAATCATCTCAACCTTGCCAAAAGTGAACCAACTATTGTAATAGATTGGCTCAATAACAATCCATAAAAATCCATCCTTATGTATGTTAAATTCCATAGAAGTATTTGAAATTTGAAAGCTAATTTGATTTTATAAATTAAGGTTCTCCTTTGCGTGGAACATGCACCTTGTATATGTCTCAAGCTAAAACATGGGTATACTAATGGTACTAATGTATTAATGTTGCCACGAATGTGTATTCGAATCATATAACTATGCAATTTGGCCAATTTGAAAATTTAAAAGTGTGGAAGACATGTTTTCATGGCATTACCCAACTTAAATTTAAAACTGAGAACTAGTATAAGTGTGGAGAATATGTTTCCATAATAAAGCCCCACTATAAACTAGAGATACTTAATACTAAATAAGTGTGGAAGCCATGTCTTTTTGGCATTCCCCCACTAAAATATGAAACATTGAAGGTGTGAAAGTCATGCCTTTATGACATTCCCCCATTGATATGTCCCCCTTTTTAAGGTGAGGGGAAGTAGAAACTCATAGCTACATTACCTTAAAAGGATAAGATAAATGTATAATCTATATATGGATCATGTAGAATATATGAGTAGAATTTATATGTAGATATAGTAATGAATAACATAACATGTGATCATATTAAATCCTAAGATGCATGATGTGAATCATGGAAACATCTATATGGTAGTAGTGTAATCTCAATAAGTAATCAATCACACACATAAGAGCACTCAAAATAAAATCAAAAGACAATAGTCTAAGGAGAACTCAAACAATGGGCATGCTCAAATGTTGCATAATTAAATGGACATGACTTAGTCAAATGTCTAAAAATCATAGAAAGACATGTTCAACTGTCCATACAATAAGCAATGACATATTAAAATGTCAAAACTAGCAAACAAAGGCACAAGGATCACAATAAGCAATGACATATTCAAATGTCAAAACTGACAAACAAAGGCACAAGGATCATATTCAAATGCTTAAATAAGCAATATAATATAAGACAAGTCACTCAAGGAAGTACATAAATAAAAAGCATGGAACATAGGAAATTGACATAAACATATCATACTAGTCATTGAATTTATGTGTGAGCAAAATAATTTAAGTACATAACATATCAATTACATTATGAAAGATATAAGCATGGATAAAGGCATGTGTAAGTATATCAGTTCAAATATGATAATGAAAAATGACCATAAAATTATATAAATTGGGTGTATCATGATCAAAGAATGGATGTCCATAATGTCCATATGACATGAGTAGAGGGAAGACCCAAAATCCAAAAGTGTATAGATCGTGTGCTTGGATATGCCTCTATTACACTCAAAAGATACTTGAAACACATGTATATAGAAATAGATGATATATTATCTACCAAAATGGATGCTAAGGAACTAATAAATTATATAAATGTTGAATATTTTTGGACTTTTGAATTTTTGATTTTTTTGGTATTTTTGGAATATTGGAAGTGTTCAACATTATGTTGGATCATGGTTTCATAGGTGAAAATGGTGTATAGTCTATTCCTCAAAATTTACTTGTGAAGTAGAAGGGTGATTGCCATCATGTGGAATATGGAACAATTTGTCCTCATGAGAAAAGGATATAACTTATTGATTTTGGTCAATTTTTGTTGCCATTTGATATAACTAAAAGGTTCCTATTGTGAATGCATATTGAAATTTTTGTGGTATAACCCAAACCCTTGTTTGAATCAATTTAGGCCCACAAGAAATTGGTATTATTATGTTTCCTAAGAAGTATTTCCAAATTAATTTATGTTGTAAGTATTTAAGATCAAATCTAGGTGGTTGTAACTATCTTACATTACAAGTGGTTTTTGTTTGTGTAGGATCAACATGATTATGACAAAAGTAACACCACCCATGAATAATATGATCATTAGATTTTTTTGGCATGGATGTTTTTTTATTTTCTTAATTTGAGGTCCTCCTCTATGTAAATATTGGTATCATGGTTATTTTTAAATGAACATGCATAATTATACACATCCCAATAAAAAAAATTGAAAGACACAAAAGGTTTATGTAATGTTCTTTCTCTAAATGGAGAAATAGGACATATAATAAATATAATTTATACTTCCAAATTTGAGGGGACATAATTTAAATAATACAAAACAACTTTTAATCTTACAACATAGTCTTGAATAGGTCCATCTTCATTTTGAGCCAATGTTGCTAATGTCCTAATGGTAAGTTAGGAAACTCATGCTTATAAAATGCATTAAAAACATATCCTAAATTTTGTAAATAATGATAGAGACCCATCAGGGAGGCTATAGAACCAATAAAGAGCTTATTTATTTAAGATCTTATGAAAATATTTTTATAACAAACACCCATACTCTTGTAGATACCCATTTTGGTACAAGTACACATATTTCTAGTCTTCTTATATGTTATTACCTCTTTACTAAGAATTAGACATCTAGTGATGCAGTCTCTCATGGACCTTTTTGGTTCCATCTTATTTTACTTGATTTACCTACCTCTTGGGCTTATATGATATGCTTGTTTATTCTCATCTAGTGTATATTAGATACCCATACCTATTGTTTTTTTTTTTAATGTTTTATCCCCTAGACACTTGCATCAACGCTAGTGTCAAGGATCTATGTAACTGTCTAGTCTTATCTTTTATATTTTGTTGTATCCTTTGTGTTGTGACAATTTTTTAACCTTTTTTGCCCATCCTATGGTCATATTTTCATGTGTCACTAGATTTTAATTCAAATTCAAAAGGTTCATATTTAAAAAAGGCTATGGTCTGATTAATACACCTTCTAATTTGATAAGGTCTTTATGTAATAATAAAGTATTATCTATTTTAAGCTATAAAATTGCACTACAACACTATTTTAAATATTTGAAGCATTAAAAAGGTCAAATATACTATCGAATCACATGTACCAAGGGTTACTAGGATAAAAAATATATATTTATACATGCATAGGATGGAGAACTACATGTGAGTTTGAGGCCCTCTTAGGAGTATTGGATATGTAGGCAACACTTAGAAATAACATGGTTTCTAGGGCTAGCTCAACTCATGTTCCTAGCCTATTTTTACCAAGTTACAATAGGTACAATGCAAAAGAACTAAGGTTGTTTGTTATCTAGATCTGGCACATAGGGAAACCTAATTTGAGACATGAAATGATTACCCAAGGGGAAATACAAGCTTTCTCTAAATTTGAGGTCACTCCTATGTATATCTCACATTAGACACTAGCATCAGATATAGACATAAGAGTTGACATTACTTGTCCCAGATCAATGTAACTATTTAAAGGTCAAAAATAGTCACAACATAGAATGAACAAAACCCAAATCTCTAACACAACCTTATGATGACTCCTAACCACTATCATGATCCAAAACAAAACATTAAATAAGATATTCTCTTTATCCCTTGGTTTATTTGTATTAATGTATTTATTACACATGCTAGATTAAGTAAATATGTATTATTGACTATATTTTATTGTAAATATGAATGTTTTCATTTCTTTCAAACATCTTTTTTTCTTGGGTATTATCTTGTAAAACTCCAAAATCACATAAAACATTTGGTGAATGCATCTTATGTTTATTGAACCAAAACACTATTTTGTATATTAGGGTTTTTTCCTTCTTTCAAATTGCATTTCATATTTTTTTATTTTATTTTTAGATATGATTTATGATTAAGTAAGCTTAGTTTGAAAATGTTAAATATTCTTACTACTTTGGCCTTCCTAGTTTTGCTTTGCAAAATTTTCTTAAAGGCTCAACTCCTTATTGATTTCCTACTTTATGGCCTTCAAAATAACCCTTAACCAAAAAAGCCTTAGCCTTTGGATAGTTGTTTTAATGCACTTGATGATCAATGTATTTCGTATGAGGATCTTATGAAACATTGAAAATGGTCTCAAAACCCTGACTTTGCTTATAATTATGACAATGAAATAACAAATGATGTAAGTGTAAATCTAAATGACCAAGTTAGTGACAATGAATTTTTTTCTTATGGATATGAATGCAATAATATTAGTATTGGATATGTTGAACCTCATTCTCCTACTCCTCTCCTTTCCAATGACAAGGAGTCTTAAGAACCAAAAATCATGCAAAATGATTCTATTCTTAATGTTGAAAATTCAATTATTGCATCTCCACCTTCTTTGGTCATATTAAAAATTGAATGTGAGCTTCCCCCTTCTAATGTTGAAAAATTCAAGGAGGTTGAATGTTCCTCCAATGTATCTCATAATGAAAATTTTGATGGAATCAAAATGTGCCTTTACCTCCAAATAACACTAGTGTTGAAAATCTCATGTCTTCTTGACATAGTTCAATTATACCTAGTCCACGTTGTTCTTCCCCTCTAGTATGTAAAAATAAAAATACATGTCTTATCTCTCACCCTTTCTTTCTTGAATGGAAAAACAAGAGTGCCAATGAACATCCTAATGAAACACTTACACAAATTGCATTTTTTGGGGACACACAAACAATTCAAATTCCATTTGATGCATCTCATTTAAAGGTTAAATCATATAAATCAAAGAAACTCAAAAGTATCATTCCATTCTCTCTTCTTTTTCTAAGTACAAATGAAAGTGATAATCACACCCCCTTAACATGATATTGTAAATGAAGTGACCGATGTCTTTTTTTCTTCCTCTTTTGTATTTTTGGATAAACAAGAGCAAACATTTACAAGTGAAGTTATTTCACCAATTCCTATTTAAGGTAACCAAATTCCAAGTGAAGTAACATCTTTTAATGACAATGGTATTATCCTTCATGATATCCAACATGATATACTTACCTTGTTAACCATGGTTACTCCTTTACCAAATGTTTCAAATCTATGCGATGATTCTCCTCTTGAGAGTGATAAAGATACTACCATCCCTACGTTTCATGTGAATGGTATTCTAAAACCTATAACACAAACTTAAACTTCTCCCCAAGATATTTTATCTATTATGGTCCCACCATGTGATATTTTCAACAAGTCAACACTCTTAAGTTACAAGTTTCTTCTCATAAGGTTCTTTTTGAGGAGAATATGTTACCAGAACAACCTATTGCTTGACATGTGTTTGAATATATTTATCCATAAAATTAACATGCCTAATTTATCCTTATTCAATGGTCAATGGTATCCTACTATTCATTTTCAATAATATATACACTCCTTTTGACATTGGGCCCAAAATAGAAGCTTGCTATTAAAAGCTTTCCATCACACTTAAACAAAAGGGGCTCTTGATTGGTTTTACATCCTTCTATATGATTCCTTATCAAATTTAAGGAATATTTAGGATGTGTTCCTATCACATTTTCACCTACTTACCTTACCTAAGTTACCATTAGAAAAATTTCAAACATCAACTCAAAATGAGAATGAGTCTCTACAAGACTACATTATTTGACTTAAATATGCTTTATATTCCTTAAACTTTAAACCTTCAAATTTGGAAGTACATTTTATATTTTGTAGAGCCCTTTTCTCTCCACCTAGAGGGATAGAGAATTACACAAACCATTTGATTCATTCAAGACCTTATATTGGGATGCACATAAATATGCATGTGTTTTAATGAATACACAACATCAGTTACCTATTTTTCCATAAAAACCCAAAAATGCTAAGACTCATGTTCAAAGGACACCTAATTTTTTTATGAAGGATTTTGAACCACTTAAAAAATATTACATAGAACTACTGTTACCTAAAAAAACACTAATAGTTAAAGTATTTAACAAAGAAAAGGAACATGTTTTTCAAGTACCTCCCATAGTTAGACCAAATAACACCAATATATGCCACCCTCTTTAGTTTTTTTAGTAATGAGATAGACCACATGATATATTAAATTTTTTTTTGGAAAAATGATTGATCAAACTCCCTCCTAATTCACATTACCAACCTCATAGATTTTTGAAGGTAAAAGGACACCACTTTTGAACTTATCATGGTATTATGGTCATTGAGATAATGAGTGTTTTACCCTTTAGGAAAATCTTAAATAGTTAGCAT
This sequence comes from Torreya grandis, assembly GCA_037957365.1. NCBI lineage: Eukaryota > Viridiplantae > Streptophyta > Pinopsida > Cupressales > Taxaceae > Torreya > Torreya grandis. Next base: position 1,767,648 of record JARHVA010003713.1, read on the forward strand.
ATCAAGGAATTATTGCATTTAAAAAATAGGCATCTAAAGCTCATTCACATACTTCTTCTAGAGGCCTATCTAACAGGGTTGAGCCATCCCACATTGATCCTTCTAAGGAAAACATGGTCCATAAACCTTTGTAGAAGATGCCCACTATTATAAGTCCTTAACTTAGTATTCTCTCTACCAAGACTTATCACTCCCATACTGATCTTACCATGGAACCATTGGTTGATTAAGTTTGGATAGAGGCATATGTGGAGGGGGTGTAACTACACAATAGATATGGGTTCCTAAGTAGGTACCTACATATTCACTGGTTATGCTAAAATTATAATATAATTGAATATATAGGTAAAACTAATAGTTACTTTACCACATGATCATTACATTAAATCAGTGTTATTTCCTATAGGGTTCCATTGCATACCATGAGTACTTTCTTATTAAAATTTTACAAGTAGTTCATTAAATTGAAATATTACTATACCTTTTACCATATCCAAAACATAGACCATGGAATTAACAAACCATATTGTTGTACACAACATTCCCCATATTATCTTAAAAAAAGGATTGGGGACCTATTTTATTTTTGATTTCTTTCATGCTTTCTAAGTTTTCTACTTTTTTTTGTGGAAGTTTTATGGATTGCTCCTTAATCTTAACACTCAAAAGTACAAACAATGGTGTTTTATATTTAGGACTAACTTATTAATATATTTAGGGATTTTATTTATACTTATGTAGGTTTTAGAAGTCATGCACACTTTGAAGGACTTAGCACTTCATAAATTCTTAACTTCAAAATTTGTTCAGTGGATGATATATTCATAATAACCTTTGTAAGATTTTATGTTCAAAGATTTTGTTTAGGAATTGTTCTTCAAATGTTTTGTTTGGAAATTATGTTTGGGGTTTCCCTTATTTATAGTTGGTTTTATTCAAAACTCCTTCATTGACTTTTGTTCATCAGATAATCTATTCAATATTTTGGTTGTTAGACATTCTATTCAAGATTTTGATCATCAAACATTTTATTTAGGGTTTGTGTTTGGAGCCTTTGATTTAGGAGAGTTAGTTGGCTCAGTCCCAAAATGAAACCCAACTCCTAACTACCCAAATAACACTAATATTATCCAACAAAGTAGAACTACTTCATAAAACATGTAAAAAAAGCATAAAAGACGTGGTTTTCTCGTCAAATAAACTAACAAGGTTTGAATTATGTAGTTAAAGAAAGTTTTTGAGCGTTGGGCATTAAAAGTACATGAAATAGAATTGAATGAAAAATTTATATCAATGCCTTTTATCTGTTGACATGTTCAGTGATCATAAGCAAATTTTGAGCTTAATTGTTACACTACATACAAGCCCTAGCCACCTACACATCCACTACAAAGATGTGACCAACAAAAAGAAGTTTTCAAAATATAGGGAACTACAATTGAGAAAACTAGATGGGAGATAATGGATTCATCATCCTGAGTGTTTATAGGAGTATTACCACCATCTTAATTTTCCATTAAAGATTCTACTGAGTATACAAACACTGTATTTGACTCTATAGTCTTCAATGACATGTATGCTAAGTATTTAAACTTATGGGATGCCATTGATGCCATTGAAACTTTTTATCATGAATAAATTATATCATCAACACAAATACAATTGGTGACAGATATAATTTCTCTCAAAACACAAGGATTACATGTCGTGACAACTAGACCTACGGTTATGCCATGTATCGACCTACTTTGAGACTTATTTTTTGCTAAAAAGGTGATAGATGATGTCTTCCTCAATCATGTGGATCACAAGATGGTCATGGATTGTATCTAAAGTGATGATTTACAAAGGTATTTATCTTTTCCAATTTTAGATGCTATATTCAACATGCATAGGGTAGTAACATGGAATAAGAGCAATTTGATTGATAAAACTTTGAGTGGATGGCTTCTTATTGGGAAGTCTATTATCTTAAAGGGAAAATACACTATGCCTATCAGTAAATTTAGAATGGGGTCCCACATCAAGATTTCCCTTTTGAATAGGCTATATGGCCTTCCAAGCATCCATTTTTTCTTCCTAGATTGGGTGCCACTTCTAGACATGTTGATGACCTCTGACATGACTTTTTCCCTAGGGGAGATTATTAACATTGGGATAAGATAAAAAAATCTACATAAAGGCAAACAATCTAATTTATCAAGACATTTCTATATGATGTCTTACCTCCTTGATGTAATAATAGGAACTATATATAGGGACTATGGGGAACTTTGGAGCCTAGCTTTAGACTGCATAAAGAATTGTATTTATGATTATTATTCATTCATGAAAATTTATTAATACACCAAACATATCATCTAGATTGTAGAAGACATATATCTTTAGGTATGGTAATCTATCCATGAGGCCCTACTACCTTGATATTTAAGATTATAGTAGATACATTGGCACCTCGAGGTGACTATTGGCTCTACACAGACTATATAATGATTATGGTCATTGGTAATAAGGTCAACCCCTTACATATCCCTAAGTATGTGCCTAATAAACTCATAGAGTAAGAGATTTCATTCCAAATTTGGTGGAGTGTACAAGAAGATATATTAAAGAAGAAGAAAAACACATTCTATAGATCCCATATGGTAATAGGATAAATGTGCTACATAATGTGAAAATGTTTTAAGGAGGATGGTAATAAAAACAAGTATTATTTGTTATCCACCCTTACTCATACATTTTGGTAATAAAATCATATCCAAGGCTTCGATATTCCATACTATTATGTTCCTTATGACCATGCTTTCTTGTTCCTGAATGCAAAAGATAATGCTCAAGTCATGGAAAGGGAAAAAATTATGGGGATAGGGGAGGAAAATTTGAAGATGATTCAAGGAGAACCTTCAATATTGGTTTAATAAATTCACACAAGGCTTCCACCCCTTGGAGGATGGGTTGATTTAGATTTTTGGGCCAATAGACCCCAGTGACAAATAGAGGAATAAGGAGAGCCTTCTCAAGAAGCTCTTGAAGTATTGAAGGTTGTTAAGATAGAGCCTAGTGTGATTGAAACTAAGCATTAAGGAGATCAATAAGATCTAATTTTATTGGCCTCCTCTAATTTAGAAGGCTAATATCACCCAATTACATCACCTATGCATTAATCTATAGGTAAAAATGTTTTTACTACCCAAATTAAACAAGCTTCCTCCCTAGAGAAGAGAGTTATAATCTACTCTAAGAGGAAGCAAAAGGCTCCTCCCCTTCTGAGGAACTCAATTACTAATGAACCATAACTAGGCACATATTGAGTTCTATTACAAACTCTAGCATAACAAGAAATGGACAAAAAGGAGGAATTAAACTTAGTAAAGGCATTCAACCTCATAGATGTCAAAGGGAAAATGCCTATGTATAATGGCCAATCAAGTAACGAGGCTCAACCTTCTGTCTCTTCTTCCCCATTTTCCTCTTTTATTCCCCTTTTTTAATAGGTTCATTTTATTTAGTTCCTCTCAGTGCCATGGCATAAATACCTATGGTCACTCCAAAAATAGAGGATGTTTCCTTTACCCCTATAATTTTTATTTCCCCAATAATGCCAACCATATCTATTATTTCCACCACTACAAAAATTCCCTCTAAGATTGCCTCCATCCAAGCTAAAAATAAAATGAAGGCTTCTAAGAAGGTTGAAGGGCATTAACAATCTCCCAACTTCATGTATCATGTACTCAAATAAACTTTCCAATGCCTTCTACCAGCTCTTCCTAAGATACTACTGTAACATCCTTGAGGGAGGTTAAAAGGGGAAAATATGTGTATATAGTCCACCCACTACCCCAATATGGAGGTGTGGATTGGTCTAAAATCATATGTCCCTCCCTTCCTAACTTATTACTTAAAGGAGCTTTAGAGAAAACATTAAAATATTAATTAGTTTAGGCTACAACTTAGGACACACAACTAGTAAATCCATCCCTCCATGTGTAGCTGATCTCAGATCAAAGGTTTCTCAAAATCTAAAATTGAAAATCATAAAGTCTCCATTGATAAGCTCCATATTTGATAAACCTTAAGGAAGCATCCAAAGGGTTAGAAAGAGGAAAGTGGAGGATGACTATGGAAAGGAAATCATTTTTGAAGAAAGATAATAAGTCTTTACCTTGTCCAAAAGGAAAATAAGAAGTTGGGGTTGTCCCCATATATAGAGGACTTTAAATCCCTTGCTATAACTCATAAGGATGCTTTGATATCATTTCATGAGGGGATTGAAATGACCAGGTAGGATCTTATGCAACAATTATAAAAAATAAAAGAGTAGCAACAAATGGTCCACATTCCTTAAGAAATTGAGACTAAAGTTAAACATGCCACATCAAAGTTGTATAATGCTCTTGAATAAATTGATGCAATGAGGGAAAAAATGGCTCCTCATATAATTGAGAATCATAACTTATTTAATTCTTTAAATCATGATGAGAATAAACTAATTTTACTTATTATTTATACTACTAATAAGGCTTATAGCCATCTTAATTTAATGACACCATTAGAGGCTTCAAACACACTAAACTTGGTGGTAATTAGAACCCAAGAGGCTAGATAGGGGATCACAACAACTAAAGAAGTAATGCTAAAGTATCAAGAACATGAAGCTCTCATTTTGAAAATCTTATAAGAATTAAATCTATCAAAGGCTAGATACTCAACTGGTAAACTTATTAGTAGGATTAATTTTGATCAACTCCTTCAACAGGCATCTAATAACTTCAAACAGAGCCTTTAGGGATTATCACTTGAAGAAATTGAGGCTGAGCTAAGTTTTTCTTGGAAGAAGGTGACATAAGTAGAAATTTTTGAGATAAAGTTCTAGAATACAAAGGTAGAGCATGCCAAGCTCCTCAAATAGGTAAACAGGGTGTATAGACCCTCATTACTCAACATACACATAATATTATGTAGGAAACAAGTGTGCTAGATCATTTGTTAACATACACATGATGTAGGAAACAAGTGTTATATTAAGTTAGAAGTGAAGAACAAGGTTGATGCTACAACTTCCAATTCAACACCAATATCTACTACAATGACTCCAATAATCAGCAATTCTAGGCAAATGATTGTCTAAATTTAGTTCAAAGACTAATTTTGTGCACATCAACTACAAAGGGGTTAATTTTGTACTCATAGTTTGCTTATGTAGAACTTGAATATAAAATTTGCCTAAATTATTTGTTAACATACACATGTTGTAGCACATTGTACAAATTGACTTTACTTTGATAATTATAAGTTAACTATGAATATGCATACATACAATTTTGAAACTAGAATTAGAACTAAGGTTCTAAGTACATGATGTAATTACAAGTTTTCATGCACTTGGAAGATGAGGGGACCCCTCCCCAAGTCTATATATACATCTGGAACCCTCATTTTTAGAAGTTAGAAAAATCAATACAGGAAGAAGTCAAAGTTTGATTTTCATGCTTGTGTTGGTACCTTTTCTCTCCAAATTTTGTGTAATCAAGTTTTTTCTTTTTTTTATTGTTTGATTCAATAATTATAAGTGTGAAATAGCTATGAAGAATTACTTTTGTTATAATTTATATGCTAATTTTAGATGTGCAATGGATATTGAAAAGTTAACAATTATTATTGATTATATGCAAGTAGGTTGACTATCTCATCTTTTTTTTGTGTGTGCAATATCTACCTTATATACCCCCAAATCTAAGTTATAATATTCTAAGTATGGGTGTGTAACAACTACCCCAAAAGGAGTAACCTTTTATTGAGATCTTTGAGTTTCCTATATCAATTTTTCCATGACTACTTAACTATGTTTGTATGCATGTGTGCAATAGCTACTAGCAACAAACATTAGTTTCAAAACACTTGTCCATGAATAACCTAGCCTAAAGGTAATTATTGAAGTCATATATCCCTATTTTCTGCTATTCTCTTCTCCCCTTTTTGGATTTTATTTATGATATCTTCCCACTTTAAATTAATATCCACCCATCCACCAACTTGCCTAGTTTTAATTTCCTTTTAGATATAATTCATCCATGCATAACCCTAGTTAACAACCTGCATGATATACCTTTTATTCCACCCCCTAGTTATTAAACCACATAATTGCAACTTGTGGCATGGAGTGGAATTTACCTCTATTGTGATCCTAAAATTTTAGAAGCTACCTCATTACAATTTGGTGTGCATAAAAACCACATCAACACATATAACAACCAATATCGAATAAAGTATTGCAAATCTATTATATACCAAATACAATTTATGTGAATAAATGTCATCAACATATAAAATAATATAATGTTTTAAAAATAAACATATCAATCATAATTTAGGGGTATATACCCTAGGGTATACTCTTCATCACTATCAACATCCATAAATCTAACACCTCTAAAGGTAGATGTACCAAGATCAAACTATGGGCCCTGGTAAATAAACACACACATACTCTATCCTCAAAATAACTTAACCACTACACTATATCCTCATGATCTCATCTCAAGGAATCATAAAACTCAATAAGTGTCTACATGATCTTAGTGGAACTCTACTTTGGGATGTCCCATCTATTTATATCTATACATAACTCTTCCCTTTCTATGGTTATAGTATGGTATGATACCATAACTCATGTAATAGGATCAAATAATGGTACACACACACCAATAATATCAACCACTCTATAAATAAATCTATCTCTAGATACATCTATTGATACACTATGAGGAAGGACCTAAATCACTTGATCTACCATGGTAAACCACTCTTGGTTACCTACACACATTTGAGATAATATACCAGTTAGTGACATATATAAAACCCAATAATTTTATAGTAAAATTAGATGCAAAAACTCAAAAATAAGATAATCACATGTGGTTATAATGGATTCCTCATAAACTAGTGTTGGTCTTATTAGAGAATCATCTCTTCTATCACCACTTATATCTCCACCACCACCCTATGCTACAAGAATGGCACCTAGAGCTAAAACCAAAATAGGAAACAATAAAGGCCATCAAGTCTCAACCCACTACTACACATATACATCCATATACCCTACATTATTTCTTATTTCTAGGGGAACCATAGGATCTAGATCACCACCTAGATGTGGGACTAAATGTATAGAAATGGTTGTCAACCTATCATGTGGCTTGTGACCACTCTATAGTATGTGATGCCATAGATATGGTGCTAAGGGTACACACTACTCAATCTAAAACTACCATGTCACTTGATCATATTGAAAGAACTCATACACTCTAGAAAATCAATCAACCAATCACATACTAACATAAACTCTCTATAACTCATGACCATCCTCAGGCCACCTAGTGAAGTCCTATAAGGATGCCACATAATTTGATTAGGATAAGCCTATCCAAAGTAGTTTGGTATTCCATCATGGTATGAAGTATACCACATAGGAATACCCAACACTTAGAAAATACCTATGCATGAGTCCATCTATGAAGAAGACAACCGACTAGATACACTATTATGATATGCTCATATGCCCAGACATACAACATAGTTGTTGCACCGATATGCCCACCCTATCTCTCTAATGTAAATTTATAGAAATATCTGTATAAGTGGGAATAACATAGTGCAATCTTAAGAATTCCTAGTCCTATCTAGCTCAATATTATTAACTATCTGGTACATATGATAATAAATCACAAATCTATCCTACCCTCCATAGCTACAAATGATGTTAGTAACACAAATAAAATTCTATAGTCATGAAACATCACCATTAATAATGCTATAAAAATGAATCATAATGCTCAGATCATATTTAGGAGCCCTCTGCATGAAAAAATATTCATGTGACTACTGAATATAGCCATGACTACCATCACTAGTAACTTACACCCTCTCACCCCTAATCGATAATCAAAAGATCCAATATACATCCTCCAAGGTGATGATCATCTCATTAGTAGGAATCTAGAATGTATAGGTATCTAGGTTCTACATCTCTACTAGAGTGGTAAGGAGGTGGATATAGTACATAATCTATCGCAAGTGATCCACATGCCCTAATCTTTCTTGAATAATAATGGTCTAATTTGACCCATCTAAACCCAACTCTACCAAAGTCTAATAGTTTTGATCATATTAAAACTCTCAATATGCACATCCTTTTGAAATCAATAAAACAACAATAAAAATTCATTAGCTATCACATTTTGTTATAAAAAATACATAAATATCAATAAACTAAGCAAAAAACCACAAAGATACTAGTATCCAAACAAGGTAACTACATTAGATGCTAATGTCCACACTAGACACATATGTCAGATGATAACATTTAGAAGTTAATATTTGCATCACCATATCAATACAAGCATCTAAGAAACTATAAAAATCATTTGATATCCCATAAAAATGGCAAAAAATATGCTCTAAACACAAATTTTTAAAAAATCAACATTATCAAGAAATTGTCAAAAACTTACCAACTCAAAAAACTCCTGGTCGACTAGGGCACCTCGAAGCATTTCAAATCAAAAAATATGAGGAGATCTTATATATGGCATTTTTTCTCTCTAGAATTAGAGTGCAAAGTTCACAAAGGTTTAAAATGCAAATGATTTCAAAATACTATTCCAACCTACCTAATATACCACTTTGGCATAACTTTAAATGACTAAATCTTGAGTCCTAGTTTTCCAAATTTAAAATTGTAAGTTGTGTTGGGATCTAGATAATGATACCCTCCATATTATAAAAAATTTGAAATTTTTCAAGTATTACCAAAAATCAATAGTTTTTTTGCTACATAGATATCCTATGACATTCTAGATACTACTAAAAATAATCTTACAAATTATTAGCCATGCCATTACCAGAATATTATAAAGTCAAATTTTATCAATAAAATTCTTTGGTATTCCTTTTATGAGGTGACCACCAATAGGAACTTTATTATATCCTCCCAAATGGGGAGGAGTATCAGTAGGGGCATGTTTATAAATATGTTGTACATAATCAAAACACACTTGGCACAACTCTCAGATTATAGTGAAGGCATGATTTGGAAGCATGTTATCCATATTTATTTAGTATGTGGTACTTATATTATGATTTAGATTTAGTGGGGCATGTCATATGGGGATGGATTCCACATATTCATAGTTCTCAGATTCAGTGGGTACATGCTTTGTAAGCACATTATCCACATATTTTTAGTATTAGCATCTCTAATTTATAGTGGGGCCATGTTTTGATAAAACACGTCCTCCACATTGGTACCTATCCCTATTTTAGATACCTTTATACATAGTGGGGGGCATGCTTTGGAAGCATGTTTTCTACAATTATACAAATTTCTAAATTAGAAAAACATACATAATATATGATCTAGATTCACAATTATCGTAAAATATTATGCATCAATACCATTTATTATACATATTTTCAACATGACACATATCCAATATGCATATGATATGAAACATGTGCCTAATATTGAAAAAAATCAAATCAGCTTCAAAATTCCAAAAACAATTATACGAATACCCCAATGTACTGATACCTTGATTAAACATTTATGGACTGTATTGAGCCTTACCCATCTACAATGATGATTTCTTCCATTTGGTGTGATTAGGGGGATTATATCATCTAGTCTAATAAAGTTTTTGGGTGAGATTGATTACATCACTCACCCTATACTTAGTTATACATATACATATCTTTTGTACTCAAGTTGTGTTCATTAGTAAATGATACTCCTAATCGCTAAATCACCACTCTTCCTATTATGGGTTAGGGGCATGATCAACTCCCAACTCTCCTTACTCCACATGTAAAACCACCATGGTGTAATTCACTTTTACCAATTATATACTCACTCATCTTCCTAGCCAAAATATGGATGAGGTTGTAAGTCCCCCTATCTACTTCTCCAGTTTCCAACACTTTAGACCTGGTTACTATGTGACACATACACAAGTGTACTCTATCCATGTTATTTCTTTATGATAGATTATAGTATTTCTTACATATAGATTATATATGTTGATTTATGTTATTTTGGCATTTTCTTGGTTGTAGGTAATGTTTAAAGGATGAAAGATTAAAAGAACAACTCAATCCAAGATAAAGTGTGTTCTCCACATTGCAGTATGCATTTTATTTTCCTTTAAGATAGCAATTCCAATTTTTATTTCATTAATATATTAAAGGGGGGAAATGAAGACACCCATTTTGGTACAAGTACACATATTTCTAGTCTTCTTGTATGTTTATACATCTTCACTAAGAATTAGACATATAATGATGTGGTATCTCATGGACCTCTTTGGTTTTATCTTATTTCACTTGATTTACCTACCCCTTGGGCCCATGTGATATGCTTTTTATCCTCATCTAGTGTATACTATATACCCTTATTATTCTTGTTTTCAATATATTTTTATCTCCTAGACACTAACATCATGTTAGTGTCTAGGCTTGATACAACTATCCAATCTTATCTTTTATATTTTATTGTATATTTCATGTTGTGTCCATTTTTTTAACCCTCTTTACCCATCATATGGTTGGATTTTAATGAATCATTAGGTTCTAATTCAAATTCAAAATGTTCTTATATAAACAAAGGATATGGTCTAAGTAATACACATTCAAATTTGATAAGGCAACTCTGTAATAAGAAAGTATTGACTATTTCAAGCTATCAAATTGCAATACAACACTATTTTAAATATATGAAGCATTCAAAAGGTCAAATATACTACTGCATCAATTGTACCAAGGGTTACTAGGATAAAGATCACATAGTTGTACTATTACAAATTCCACACACATGTATAATAGGGAGAACTACATGCGAGTCTAAGGCCCTCTTAGGAGTATTGGCTATGTAGGAAACACTTATCAATAATAGGGTTGTTAGGGCTAGATCGAATCATGTTACTAACACCTTTTTAATAGTTTGTAAGAGGTATAATATAAAAAAACTAGGGTTTTTTATCATTTAGATCTAGCACATAGGTGAACCTAATTTGAGACACAAAATGATTACACAAGAGGTAGCACAGGTCTAGTCCAAAATTAAGGTCGCTCTTATGTATATCTATTATTGGACACTAGAATTAGATATAGACATAAACATTGACATTACTATCTTAGATCGACATAACTATTTGAAGATAAAAAATAGTCATAACACAGAATGAACAAAACTTAGAAATATAATACAACACTATGATGACTCCTAACCACTGTCATGATCTAAAATGGAACATTAAATAAGATACACTCTGTTTGTCCCCTAGTTACTTTGTATTTAGTTTATTTATTACACATGCTAGATTAGGTAAATATGTATTATTGACTATATTTTAGTGTAACTCTAAATATTTTCATTTCTTTCAAACATCTTTATTTTCTTAGGTATTATCTTTTAAAACTCCAAAAGCACATAAAACATCTATGCCCAATGGCCAAAAGAGTGTATATATTGTTTCAATTTATTTGCAAGATATTCTTTGCCATAAATTATAGAGATTAAAGGCATAATAACTTTGAAAGGATATATATGCTCAAAGAAATTTCTAGGAAGGGGTTGGTCCACTAAGATATTATCATGGAAAGTAGCCTCATGTGAGGAAATTTGAAATTTTATTGTAAACATTTAATATTGAAGATTGTTTATGGTATTCATCATTGATAGATTATTTCTTAAAAAGGTTGGTAAAGAGGTTGAAAATTTGCTTGTAGGTTGCAAATTTCCATCCACATGACACATAGGCATATTACAATCTCCATGAAGAGCAAGTGCACATTAAGTATCATTGAATTTTGGAAACTTTGGTATTTATTTTGGGAATTTTGGAATATTTGATATTTACATATTGTTTGAAGGTTTATCTACCTATGGTAATGATATAACAATTAGAATTTGAGGTAGATGATGAGCTTAGAATATGGCTCATTATTGACATGTTATTTCCCTCAATTCATCTCTCAAAGGATATTATCTTATGAAAATCTTAGATCGTTAGATAACTATTACATGGAAAATAGATATTTGTCTTGTTTATATTGAACCAAAGACTAAACCTTTACTTTGTCATTAATGTCTAATACATAGCATGTTTTAGTGATTTTTGTTGTGAAGAATGCTTAGGAAAAGACACAAATGATGTATAGTGAACGTGCAATTTTGATCTTCATTCAACAAAACTATAGACCCCATAGGCTTGCTTCTATGGAATCTACAGGCTTGTTTCTATGAACTCTGTAGGCTTGTTTCTATGGACTCCGTAGGGTTGTTTCTAAAGACTCTGCAGGCTTGCTTCTATGGCCTCTGTAGGCTTGTTTCTATAGACTCCAAAGTATTGTTTCTATGGACTCCGTAGGGTTGTTTCTATGGACTCTGTAGGCTCATTTATACAGACTCCACAGGTTTGTTTCTACAAACTCTATAGGTTCATTCCTCTTGACTCTATAGGGTCAATTCTGAGAATTATGTAAGGATAAAGCTACAAATGGGGAAGCTGGTGGCTAGATAGGATAAGAGAAAATCATTTCAGCTAGAATCAAATAAGGAAAATAATCACCTACTATTTTTTAGGATTTTCTTTTGACAAAGTTGTATATATATTTGGATCTTAAGATTATTATAGGATAGGATATCTATTTTATCAGAATAATTGGATCTCTTGAAAATCCAATCTCCTATCTATGGATGAATGAATAGACCAATGAATCCTATTCCTTTTCATCCTATTTTGAGTTGATTATATTAGTATAAAATGTAATATTTTCATATATTATAAGATATAGATATCAGATGATAGAGAGTAGATAATAGAAGAAAATTTGTACAAGCATATTACAAGTTTTAGCTAGATTGTAATCATTTCAATTTTATGAATTAATACTTTAGTTTTTAGCATTGATTAATCTTTGTTCCTGAGTCTAAGAGGAGTAAGGGCCCACTCTCCTTGGAACAAGGAATTTTGTATGGTATTTATGTTATGTTTTACCAATTCATTGTTATAATTAAGTATAATCTTTTTAATATTTACATTTATTCATAAAAACATCAAAATAAATTCACATGTTTGAAAAGCATTTTCTTATTTCAAATTTATTTCCTTCTTAGTAATGTGTGTTTTCCTTTGCAACAAATGTGTGAAACAAATTTCCTTTTGTTAGTCAAGAGTGTGATTTTACTTTCCACACAAGCGTAGATAGGAGTGTGATTTCTACTTTTAGCAAAAGAGTGGATTGATTTGATTTCTTCATTTTCAAAAAAAGTGTGAATCAATTAGTTTAGGACACATTTATTTCTTTAATCAAAGTTTGAATAGGACAATCAAACACCCCCATAAGTAGCCTTCTAAATTTACCATCCCACACCTTACTGTAGATAGCTTTAGAAGCTAGCCTTGGTTGATAAGACATCAATTAAATATTGATTAAATGAGGAGTTAAATGACACTCATCATTTTTGGCACTGTTATCGGGGACATAAGGTGTTAGTAAGGTAATAATTATTGGTCTAGAGTGAAAAATAGAAAACATTGTTAAAAACCATAAAATCATATAAAAATTTAATAAATTGATGTACCATCCTAGATATTCTAAAGGATGATTCATCCTAAAATTTCCACCAAAAACACAAGTGGACACTCCTTTAACATCTCTGAGTAGTGAACCAAAAGTTACGAGTGAAAATTATCTACAAGAATCTTCTAAAACTTGGATAGAAACCAAGGCATTGCCACAAGTAAGCCCCATAGGATAAATTCCTCATGATCAATCTCTTGTAGGAAGAAACTATTTAGAAATTTACAAGGATTTATAAGAAGCAGTTCAAAAATCTCTAACTGAAGAAAATTTTGAAAATCTTGAACCCATAACTAATACCATAAATATTCAATGGGAAGATCATCCCAGCTTTGAAACATCATCAGAAGAAAAAATGGCTCTCCAATAAAATCAACAACTTGTACAACCAGGTAGGACTTTCTCTTTTCCTATTATTTTAGATCCTAATGATCAAACCCCCATGAAAAATATTTCACCAGCTAATCCACCAAATTTTTAGGGAATATCTACAGAAGATCTTGATCAATTCCTATTTGAGTTTAAGGTGATATGTCAAACCTATGATTACATAATAGATGGCTAGAAATTAAAACTATTTCCCTCTACACTTAAATATGCAGCTATGAGATGGTTCATGCATTTACCTAGTAATTCTATTAGAACATAGAATGACATGGAAATATAATTCTTGAAAAAATACCAAGATTACTACTGAGTGTGAGAAAGAAAAGATGATTTGTTCAAAATCAAATAGAATGAAGATGAATATTTAGAGGATTATTTGGATAGATTCATGTTCACTCATAAAAGAAGCAATTATCCACTCACTAAAGACGTTCATAAATTAGTTTTCTTAAAAGGGTTGGATGAAGATACTAGAGATGCCTTAAATTTGATGGGAGGAGATATAGATAAGTTGGATTTTGATCAGATTTCTGAGCTTTGTACCAATTACTCTAAAATGAAACCTAGAATTAGGAAAGGAAGATTTGGTAAATATAATGAAGTGGGTAAGTTAATGGAAGAATTTGCTAATCTAAAGATAGATATCCTAGTTACACTAAAAATTAATTTGGATGGCCTTTAATCTAAGGCAAATGCAACAAAACCCTTAGTAATCTACTATCCTAAGTGTAGATAGAAACATGACCTTAGAGACTGTCCCCTAGATAGAACTAATGTTTCATCATGTGGGATCTATGATGCAACAGATCATGCTAACAAACATTATACCCTTCTACCTATTTTAAATAATCAAATGAAAACACAAGTCCAGTCCACTAAAGAAGTAAATTATATTTAAAGACAAAACTTTGCCCCACAAAACCAAGCTCAAGGATAGTTTAATGCAAGAAATCTAGTTAATCCATGGATGGCACCATGGAATGTTTCACTTCCTTCATCATTTTGGAATCAACTCCAAATTCCATCAATTCAAAATCCATGGGTAGGATAAGATTGGATGCCAACATCCCCATGGATGGTGCCATAGCCACAACAACAATGGGTACCATAAAAGCAATGGATGCCACAGTCATATAAACAATGGAATAAGCAATGGAACCCATAGTCATAATTCACTCAACCAAGAAGACCACTTTAACAAGAAACTATTATGCCACTCCCAGTTATTCAACAATAAAGACAAATCAATCAACCCTCAATGCCTACACAACCAATAGCAAATCCAAAAAATAAACAACTAGCACCTATTTATGTTAATGAATAAGAATACACATTCAATGTTGGAGCTATTGAGTGTTTGGACATACATTTGAGATTAGGGAAAACTATACAAAAATATCTAGTTCATATTTCTAAGATACTTGATGAAAATGAAAAGATAGAATCATCTCAATTAAACATTGGAAAGGCTGAAATCAAAATAAACCCTAAAGCAAACAAAGAAAAAAATACTACCCGAGTAGTTCCTTTTATAGAAAGATTAAGAGAAATTGATATTAAACTAGAATCAAACTTGGTCCATGAGTTGTAAAAGATCAATATTGAGGTACCCCATCTACAATCTATTAGGGATATACCTGAATTAAACAAGATCATTAAAAACCTTTGTATCAAGGCACCTAGGAGGAAATAAAAATATCTAAGAATCATTCATCTTAATAGAAAAGTTGCTAATTTATTAGCAGGAAAAATATTAGTTCCAAAATATATAGATCCAAGAAGCCCAATGATCACAGTCACAATCAGAGGTAAAGAGACTCCTAACATCTTGGTAGATTTGGGAGTAACAATCAATGTTATGACAACTGATACTCTCCATGTATTATCTCTTATGAGATTTCAACCCAAAACTACCACTCTTCAAATGGTGGACCAGTCTGTAATGAAACTAGAAGGGACTATAGAAAATGTTGAAGTACTAATAGAATATTGGGAGTATCCAATAGATTTCATGGTTTTGCAACCCAAAATAAAGAATCTAAGATATCCCATAATCTTAGGTAGACCATGGTTGGATACTATAGTAGCATTGATTGATTGTAGGTTAGGAGACATGACCATTTCTAATGGGATAAAGTCCAAATGTATCTCTTTGTATCCTCATGTAAAACCATCAACAAATTACATATAAGAACTTTGGGTGGATAAATCAAACAACACATTAAATAACATTTCCTCATTAGCTATGATCATAGATTAAAAACACTTAGGAGAATTGAATGGAGACATATACCTAGAATCTATAGACTCTACCAGTTTGAAATCTATGGACTCTACCAGTCTGAAAGCTATGAACTCAGCCAGTCCAAAAACTATGGACTACCTTAGTTTAGGATTCTTGGGTCAAATAGAATATTCAAAAACCTCCACTTCTACTTCTTCCATTTTTTCTTCACCATATGATCATAGATTGATTCAAGAAAGTGTGTGGAAATTGGTAGAACAACAACAAACTCATTTCTTAGATGCATTCCATTGTTCTTTAGTAAGACTGATTCCTCTTGAAAAAGAGTTTGTTGATAATGTAACCATATTTCGTAAGATGCTTCCTCATCCATGTCCTTTGAACTCATTTATTATTAAGTTTAAGCGAATAAAATCTAACTACCCAGGTATAAAACCAATCATGGTATTACCTGGAAATATTTTAAACATCAATAGTTGGTTAAAGAATGAAGAGGAAAATCAACTCTTTAAAGTACTGGAAAGACATACCAAGTCTTTTGATTGGTATTATACTAATATAAAGGGAATTCACCCTATAATATACACTCATCACATTTACACAAAATTTGTCAAACCAATCAGACAACCACAAAGAAGAATAAACCTAGCATTAAAGGAAATAGTCAAAATAGAAATCCAAAAATTACTGGAAGCGGAGTTTATTTACCCCATCTCAGACAGCTAGTGGGTTTCACCTCTAGCAATTGTGTCCAAGAAAAATGGAAAATTAAGGGTATGTGTAGATTATATAGAATTGAACAAAGCAGAACTCAAAGATTACTTTCCTTTACCTTTCATTGATCAAGTTCTTGACAACTTGGCAAGAAAGAGATATTTTTCTTTCCTGGATGAGTTTAGTGGGTATAACTAGATAATGGTAGTAGTTAATGATAAAGATAAAACCACATTTACCTATCCTTGGGGAACTTTTGATTACCGATTACTTCTATTTAGACTCTGTAATGCTCCAGCAACCTTCCAAAGAGTAGTTCTAGCAATATTCTCTGACCTTACAAATGATTATGTTGAAGTATATATGGATGATTTCATCAGTTATGATGAAACTTATGAAGAGGCTCTTATCAACTTAGAAAGAGTATTGATAAAATTTGAGGAGCATAAATTATCTTTGAGCCATGAGAAATGTTTATTGATGATGGATGAAGGAATAGTCTTAAGACACCATATTTATGCAAAAGGCATTCAGGTAGATCCAAAGAAAGTCAAAATAATCTCTAATTTACCCATTCCACAAACACAAACTAAAATTAAGAGTTTTTTGGGACATGCTAGTTATTACAGATGCTTCATAGATAAGTTTAGCCAAATAACTTCCCTTATGTTTTCCTTGCTTACAAAAGACAGTACATTTGAATGAAGTGATAGTTGCCAACAAGCCTTTGAGATCATCAAAGCTAAACTTGTTACTGCTCTAGTATTGAGAGGACCAAATTGGACTAAGCCATTCCATATATACATAGATACTTCCAATACAACACTAGGAGAAGTCCTTGGACAAAAGGATGAAGAGGGAAACATGTATTCTATATATTATATTAGCAAAAACATGACACCTACTGAAAGAAATTACACCACAACTGAGAGGGAATTCCTAGCTATAATCTATGTAATTAACAAATTTAGACACTACATAACATGTTACAAGGTATTTGTCTATATAGACCATTTAGCTATTAGATATCTTACCAATAAAGCAATTGTGGGAGGTAGGATTATTATATGGTTGTTGCTCTTACAAGAATTTGATGTTACTATTATAGATAAACTAGGGAAGTCTAATGTGGTGGCTGATTTATTGTCAAGAATGAACACTATAAGTGAAGAAGAACCAGTGGAAGATGACTTTCTAGATGAACAACTATTTTCTATTTCATCAAAATCTCTGTGGTTTACTGATATAGCCAATTACCTCACCATAAGGAAGTTTCCTCTACAATTTTCACAAATAGAAAAGAAAAATTTAATCAAAGAAAGTTCTTATTTTAAATGGATTAATGGAATGTTATTTAAACTTGGACCTGACCATGTGTTTCACAGGTGTGTGACAAATGGTGAAGCTTGTGATATCATCATAGCTTGTCATGATGAACTAGGAGGAGGTCATTACTAAACTCAAAGAACCATACATAAAATCCTAGGAGTAGGATACTATTGGCCTCACCTTCATTAACAAGTAAAAATATATGTCAGATATTGTGATGTTTGTCAGAGAATTAGACAGTCTACTCTTTCAACAAAGATGCCTCTATATCCTCATCCTCAATTGGTTTTAAAACTATTTGAGAAATGAGGAATTGATTTTATAGGTCATGTAGATCCTCCTTCTAAAGGAAGAGAATATCGCCTAGTATGTATAGACTATGTGACCAAGTGGGAAAAAGTGGCAGCATTAACTCATGCAAGATAAGAGATGGTAGCTAATTTATTATATTTAAAAATTATGCAAAGATTTGGTGCTCCAAGAGAGATAGTATTAGATCAAAGACTACAGTTTGATAAGATCTTGATATTCAATATATGCAGAAATACCCTTAAGGTAGGGAAAAACCATATAATACTCCTTTAGGAAGGAATAACTCCATAATGTCTCTTTGAGGGGACAACCTCCAATATCCTCTTACAATAGAATACTCAATGCTTATTTGATATCTTTACCATGATAATCATCTCCTATATATATATATACATATATCTAACCCATGGATGGATAACCTCCTAATTCCAATGTAGGTCGACCATTACCCAATGTAATACTTCCACAAGTTACTCTATTATCCTAATATATTGTACCCATATAAATAACTAAGTGGATGTGTGCCACATGTCAACATCTCCATCAACCCATATACATCAATATATCATATCCCTAGGTAAATAGCATTACTTCCCTCCTTGACATGTTTCATCCCTGAAACATAGGAAGAAACCAAATAATGAGTGTGCTTCAAATCATTGCACACTTGTCTCCAATCTCGATCATCTAACCATCCATATGTGATCTTGGTTGGTGATATCTCTCCAAGATTTTGTCCAAAATCCATTGTGCTTCTTTGATTTCATTCATGATCATAATTATACTACTTTGGTGTCTAAGCATAATTATTCCTCTTTTTATTCCATGTACCATATTCTATTGTGCTACTCTGATTCCAACCATGACCATAGTAGGTATTCTTCCATGCATAGTCATAGTGATTTCCCCATTCATTCCATGTGCCATAGTATTTTTTATTTGGATTCCATGCATATCCAAAATTATTGAAAATTTGATTTCTTGTATAGACAAAATGATTTTTGTTATGACACTTCCTCATCTGGTTCCATGATTTTTTCCTCTCATGATGATGTGGGTGTCTATATACCTCAACCTTTTCTAATACTTTGACATTATCCACCTTTATTTCTACCTCTTCTACCTTTTCCTTCTTTATCTCTTGAGTAGATGAAGTGTTCATTTGAAGTGTGTCTTTATCTATATCATCTAAATCTTTATCATGATCTTCATCACCAATTTGAATCTCATCCTCATGATCTACCTAGATTATTATTGGTGCCTTTTTCACTATGATATCTTGTAAAGTGATCTTCTTTTTCTTAAACCAAAACTTCATGAACTTTTTCTAAACATTAATATTCATTGTTCCCAAAGTCTCTAACCATGGATATCCAAGAACTATATCCACATCATCCATATCCAAAGAATAAAAATTTGAATGCAAAATATATTTTTCCATAATGAGCTTTAGATCTTCAAACATTGAAATATTCTTACCATCTAGTTTAACCTCTTTGATATTCTTTGCTTGAACATGTAGATGCTTGGACACATTCATGTTGATGAAGTTATAATTATTGGTAGGGTTTATGGACACAATAACCCTTTTCTTTTGAATTCATCCATGAAATTGAAAAATTGACTCAGATATTTTTGGAGCCAAATAATTTGAACCTTTATCATCCAATTCTTCTTCTTCTGCTTCTATTTCTTCTTCTAATTCTTCTTGTTCTTTTACTGATTCTTCTATTTCTTTTTCTTCTTTTTTTTCTTCTTCTTCTTCTACTGCTTCTTCTTTTTCTACTTCTTGTTTTATATCCCAACGATCTAAAAAGATATTTTCCATTTCTTTCCATGAAGAAAACCTTTCTATACAGCTCAATTGATAAAACCAATGTAGTGCAGGCCCAGACAAAAAAAGAAGTAATCGTCTTTGCCCAATTTTTTTTGTAAAATAATTCTCCAGAAGGAGCCACCATTATATATCATCAATATCATCTTCCCCTTAAAATGTTTGCAATTCCATTATCCAAAAAAAAATTAAGGTTCATGAAACCCTAAAATGTCAAAACTGATCCATAAAATCATAACAAATCACTTCAAACAATTCAAAAAATTCTGAAATTTTGACTATATTTCTCTTATATCTACTTACATCTCCAATAAAAATTTTGAATAAAAAATTCCTATATTTTGGAAGATATAGCAAAATTATTATAAACCCTAAAATAGCAATAAATCCCTCAAAATGAATTAAAAAATATCAATTTTTTTATTGTGACTTATTTGAAATATTATTCATATCTAGTAAAAAATTTGTGAAAAAATTCACAACTAATCAAAAGTTATTGATGATTAAAAAAAACTAAGGTTTCACTGCACAAATTGCCCAAATCGAATCTCTGATACCACTTAATAAGATCTTGATATTAAATATATGTAGAAATACCCTTAAGGTAGGGAAACACCATATAATACTCCTTTAGGAAGGAATAACTCCACAATGTCTCTTCAAGGGGACAACCTCCAATATCCTCTTACAATAGAAGACTTAATGCTTACTTGATATCTTTATCATGATAATCATCTCTTATATATATATATATATATATATATATATATATATATATATATATATATATATATATATATATATATATATATATATATATATATATATATATATATATATATATATATATATATATATATATATATAACTCATGGATGGATAACCTCTTAATCCCAATGTAGGCTAACCATTACCCAATGTACTACTTCTACAAGTTACTCTATTAGCCTAATATATTGTACCCATATAACTAACTAAGGGGATGCGTGCCACATGTCAGCATCTCCATCAACCCATATACATCAATATATCATATCCCTAAGTACATAGCATAGTTCATGTCAAACATGATAAGACACTTCATGTAAGTATATCAAACTCAGCATAGAAAAACATCTACATATCATTTGTAGGCTAATGGGCAAGTTGAAGTCACTAAAAGAGAACTAGAAACCATTTTAACCAAGGTTGTTAATTTCAGCAAAAAGGATTGGGTAGATAAGGTACCAAAAGCTATTTGAGCCTATAATACTACTTAGAAAACAACAACTAGATTTTCACCTTATGAATTGGTTTATGGTAAAAAACCTTTATTCTCTGTTGAATTTGAATTACAAACTCTGAAAACAACTGTAAAAGTAGGAATTAAATTAGAAGAAATACAAAAAGAAAGACTCCTATAACTTAATCAACTTGATGAGATGAGGATGGAAGCACTACAAAGAACTGAATTGGTACAACATCAAAGAAAAGTTTGGCATGATTCACAAATCAAGCAATGGAAATTTTAGAAAGGAGATTGGGCACTGTTGTTTGATTCTAAATTTCAATAATTCAAAGGAAAACTTCAAAAAAAATGGTTGGGACCTTATCAGATTGAGGAGGTCTATGAAAATAGTTATCTTAAGCTAATACCTATTGATGATAACATAAGATCTCTATTAGTTAATGGACATAGATTGAAGCTTTATCAAAAACCTCTCAATAAAGAAGAATTTATTCAAAAGATAAAATATCATGTAGCTATTCTGGAGAGCTCTGCTTCTTCTAGAGAACATGCTCCTTGATAATATATATATATATATATATATATATATATATATATATATATATATATATATATATATATATATATATCAATAGTAAAAATCCTTCCAGGGACACTATTGACAATGCATGCCTAGAAAACTAGCTTGCTGGCTGGCTATCCATTACAAAATGGGTTTTGGCTAGAAAACCATCAATGGCTGGCCAAAGGGTAGAAACAAAATTTATAATAAAACCTCATCATGTCACTATTATTGGTCATCTCCATGCAATAAACTAATCCATGAAAACTTATTTGTGTAGGACACGTGCTGAGCAAAGAATATATCTAAGGTCAAAGTAAGTAAGACATATTTTATTTATCTATGATTAGTTAACTAATTATCTTTGATTTAATTAAGACTTATTATACAAAGATGACCCAAATTTGAATCTTCCAAAATGGAATGACATGACACATGCCATAATGAAAAAACATGCAACCGAGCCACCAAAGGTGTATGGATAACTGTGTAGCTTTGATATAATCAATTGAGTCATCAATTATGATAATGATAGGACATCATAAGAAGGGGGTTTAAATGAAGTAATGAATCATTACCACCATCAAAGTGACATGTCATCATTTCACCTAACTTATATTAATGAGACAAAATGGTTGACACACTCTATAGAAACATGTGGCACCTAACTATATCAAATCATCATATCAAACTATGAACTCATGCAGCTGTATCACTTTGGATGAACCATTTCATTTCTATAGACTTCAATAGAAGTTGGTCTACAGATCTTCCATGATTGTCACCTACAAATCCTCAGTGAATATTGCCTACCAATTTCAATAAAAGACAGGTCTACACCTCAATTAGAGTTAAAGGAATAGAGTTGACTGTAAATTTGCAAAGAAATGGGACAGAAGACAAGATCAGAGCCAAAGAATGCAACAAATTTTCATAAAAACAAAGCTTTTATGGTAGTGTTTAGTGTCAATGGCTGGCTACTTTTCCTTGAAAAGTTCCAAGGTTTCGATGAAATAATGGTAAGTGAATTCATCACTAATCTCACCCCTGAATTTTCAATTGTGAAAGGCATTGTTATTCCTATTACAACTCAAGTTATAAGCCAAATTATACAAGTTCCAAAAGAGGGAATGAGAGCCATAGGCAAAATTTCATTTAGTGATTTAATTAGTTAGTTTAATGGTAATGAGCATACTGCAACTTCATGTCTAGTAGATTCCAAGGGAAAATCAAAAGGAGTTAATAGAAATTCACTACCTGAACCCTAGAAATCTATAGCCAAGCAGGTACTCAAGTATATAATTTGTGAGGGGTAACACAATATTTGAGGGGGAGAGACCATGAAAATGTTAATACACCTTAATCATAGGAAACAAAACTCTCAATACAAAATTAACGTCCCATCCTTATCATATGGTGCTCTGCAATTTTTGTCTATAACCCCCAATGCTGCTTCTCGGCATCATGGCCTTATTCATCTCATCATCCAACATCACTTCTTTCAGCAAGGCTAAGAGGTCTGAGAGGAATTTTAGAAAAGTATAGAAAAACAAATTCTAAATTTTCCTACACAAGAAATCCCAAATTTACCATAAGACCACTCATCTCCACCTGCTACATCAGCTAAGAAAATAACACCAAGGAAGAAATCACAAACTGTAGTCCCAATAGAAATTCCTTCTTCTTCAAGAAGAAGAATCACAAGGTATCAAATCCTTAAAGTTTCAAGGTCTCCACAAGAACCTTATGAATCTATAGTACAATAAATTCCCTTATTAAGAAGAATAAAATTGAGACAAAAGGTTGATATAGAACCTGAGAAGACCGAGGGATTGATAATTGAGAAGGAAAGCCAACCAATTATAGCTCAAAGAGTGACCAAAAGAAGGAGAAGGCTCATTATGACAGATGAAGATGAACAAGAAGCTACAAACATTCTATAAAGTCTTAAAATAGTATCTCATTCCCCCATACATCAAAATATCCCTACACTTGTAGATATTAAATAAATTCCTTCTGAAAGGAACTCTCCAATCATAATGGAGGAGCCAAATCCAGAGGAAGAGCCACACATGGCAGAGGAATCAAGTATGGTGAAATAACCACCTATTCCAATTGAAACTACAATGGATAAAGGGAAAAATATATGTACCAATGAGAAATGTGAATTATATAATCTAAATGATCATGTTATGTAGTTAACTTTTTAGCCTTCTCAATCTCAAGCTCTTGAACAACAACAAACAACTGACATTGCTGACTTGATCAGTCAATTGTAGAACAAGGATCATTTCAACTCATTGTTGGTGTATAAGTTAGATACAACATCTGTTGATCATGTAGTATAAGTTCATAGATTAGAGGAAATAATAAAGGAATATAAAAGTGAACAAATAGATCTTTGGATATATGTAGAAAATATGAATAAGGAAAATAGGAGATTATAGAGTTCGGTAAACTCTTCTGAAGCACCTGATGTTTTAGATTAAGGTAAAAATAGGTTTTGAATGGACCCCAAAACCCTACACAAGGAGAAAGATAAACCTTAAAGCACAACCAAGTTAACAAAAGAACCTAATTATAGAAAAGTACCAATACCAAGTTTTACAGGGACCTGTTACCAATGAATATGACCATGAAAAAAAGTTGTCAAAACACTGATCTGAAAGTTAACCAATTGGAACAGCAAGCTGAACAACCTTCCAGACCAGTAACCAGCAAACCAAAAAAGCGACCAGTTTACAGCCCCCAAAAAACGAGTCAGCAAAAGGGAACTTTGGATGAATCTTTCAAGTTAAGATTTTTATTTTTACATGACCAAAGATTCATATCTAGAGGAGGGACCAAAGGCTTAGACTTCTTTCTCCTAACTGCTGTCCAACCATCCTCTACCTTAGCTACCTCAGCAACCCATGCCTCAGAAGACAATGAACTTTGGACTCCAGTGGGCATATCATCCTTGTGAGAGTCGAACACAGTCTAGCTCTTAGAAAGATCCTCCAAAATAGGGGAAGAGACCCCCACCTCCTCCTCTGGCTCAATTGTATCACTAACCACAGCCTCCGCAAGGGCTTCATTAGAATGATTCTCCAATGAAGCACCTGATGTTGTACCTTCTCCTCCTAAGGTATTTTTTTACCATGGTTGTCAAACAAGTGATCCAAGTATTCCTCCCTTGTAAATACTACATCAAATTGAAGAAGAATATTCTATACTTAAACAAAAAAATAAATATGTAACTTCTTCAAACAAACTCTTGGAAAATGAAAATAAAGAATTAGAAGCTAAAGTCCAAGATTTAGAATAAAATTTGTAGGATGCATGCAAATTAGGGGAATCTCTTTTGGCATATAGGAATCCTTATTCTATATATAGTTTGTTTTTATTTGAAAATTTTTATAGATGGTAGCTTCTACAAATCTCTTGTCATCTTCCTTATAAAATTTTATAGCCAACAACATTTTTAGAAATTTTCTATAGTGTTGAACCTGATCAACAAGATTTTCTTTGTGAATTTTATTTGCATGATTTGATTCTAGGAGACCGTGATCACAATAAATTTTTGATAAAAATTCATGTGGGATAATTTTAACTGAGGGCATTACATTCTAAATTCAAAAATCAAATAGCATGGAAAAGCAGATTTGAGGACTATATAAATCATGTTAAGACTACAAGATTGTGTGTCAGACCAGCCTTTCCTATTCCTAGATTGATCAAATAGAATTTTTACTATGATTTATTAGATGATGAAGTTAAAATGCATTATTTATAGGCTTTATATGACTATGTTGTTTCTTTTGATTTGTTTTCCAGATAGAGATTTGATTCAGTGGTGGCTGCAAGTGTAAATAGAAGGGACCAACTTTCAGTACCTCTTAAAAGATGAGAGGTCATGTCTCCAAATAACTTAAGATGGAGTATGAGGAGAGGGTCCTCAATTTTTGAAATATTAATAGAGGTAATAAAATCTATGGGTGAGCATAAATGGAATGGCATGAGATATAAACCCCCTTTGTTGATCATACCTATTCTAAGATGGTAGAGTTTGGATCCACAATCAGAGGAGAAATTCAATATATGGAAATAAATGATTCAAGTACATCAAGGATTTACAAGTAATTCAGACAAGAATATAACATATGAATTTGATAAATATGATCTGAATTAGAGTATGGAAAGTAGAAGCAAGAGCTATGAATGCTAATAAATGTTTGTAATGGGACTTGCAAAAGGTAAAGCTTGGGGGAGATGATGAGCTTAGAATATGGCTTATTATTGACATGTTATTTCCCTGAATTCATCTCTTGAAGGATATCATCTTATGCAAATCTTAGATTGTTAGATAGCTATTACATGGAAAAGAGATATTTGTCTTGTTATATTGAACCAAAGACTAAACCTTTACTTTATCATTAATGTCTAATACACATCATATTTTAGTGATTTTTTGTTGTGAAGAATGCTCAGGAAAAAGACACAGATGATGTATAGTGAATGTGAAATTTTTATCTTCATTTAGTATAACTATGGAATTTGTAGGCTTGCTTTTATAGACTCTACAAGCTTGTTTCTATGGACTCTACAGGATTGTTTCTATGAACTCCATAGGCTTGCTTCTATAGACTCCCTAGGCTTGCTTCTATGGACTATGTAGGCTTGTTTATATGGACTCCATAGGCTTATTTCTATGGACTCTATAGGCTTGTTTCTATAGACTCTGCAGGATCATTTCTATGGACTCTATAGGTTTATTTCTATACACTCTATAGGTTCATTCCTCTCGACTCTATAGGGTCAATTTTGATAATTCTGTAAGGATGAAGCTACAAATGGGGAAGCTAGTAGCCAGATAGGATAAGAGAGAATCATTCCAGCTAGAATCAAATAAGGAAAATAACTGCCTACTATTTTGTAGGATTTACTTTTGATAAAGTTGTATATATATTTAGATTTTAGGATTATTATAGGATATGATATCTATTTTATCAAAATAATTGGATCTCTTAGAAATCCAATCTCTTATCTATGGATAAACAGATCAACCAAAGAATCCTATTCCTTTGCATCATATTTTGAGTTGATTATATTAGTATAAAATATAAGATTTTCATTTATTATAAGATATAGATATCAGATGATAGAGAGCAGATAATAAAGGAAAATTTGTACAAGCATATTATAGGTTTTAGCTAGATTGTAATCATTTTAGTTTTATGAATTAATAGTTTAGTTTCTAGCATTGTTTAATCTTTGTTCCTGAGTCTGAGAGGAGAAAGGGCCCACTCTCCTTGGAACTAGGAACTATATATGGTATTTATGTTATGTTTTACCAATTCATTGTTATAATTAATTAAAATCTTTTTAATATTTACATTTATTCATAAAATTATCAAAATAAATTCACAAGTTTAAAATGTATTTTCTTATTTCAAAGTTATTTCCTTCTAAGTAATGTGTGTTTTCCTTTACAGCATACGTGTGAAACACATTTATCTTTGTTAGTGAAGAGTGTGATTTTACTTTCCACGCAAGCATATATAGGAGTGTGATTCTTAATTCCAGCAAAAGAGTGGATTGATTTGATTTCTTCATTTTTAGTAAAAGCATGAATCAAGTATTTTAAGACACATTTCTTTATTTAGTCAAAGTTTGAATAGGACAATCAAACACCCTAATAAGTATCCTTATAGATCTACCATCCCATACCTTACTGCAAACATCTTTGGACACCAGCCTTGGTTGATAAGACATCAATTGAATATTGATTAAATGAGGAGTTAAATGACACTCATCAGTAGGTTTGGAAAGGAGATTATTTTTTGACATGGGGGGATTTTGCCATTTTAGGTTTTTAATGCACTCTTATTCATGGTGGTTTAATATTATTGGGTAAAGAGTCTATGATGTCTTTATTTACCTTTCAAAAAATTTCAATATGAAATGTAGGAAAAATAGAATCATCGCCCTCACTAAGAGGAATATTATTGGGAAATGTTGGAATGATATGAGATTGAATCAACATTCTTGCATCAAAATATATGTTATAACTAGTTTCAAAATCAACCATGATATCCTTATAGATTTGGCAAAAGTTAGCATGATTAAATGAAGGCATATTTTGCTCATGTGTAACCAATTATGCTGTAGAAGGTAATGGAAAATGTTGTCTATCTTACATGAGATTTTTCAACTCAGATCTTGGAATGGTGGTGGTGTGAACTTGGTTAGAGGGATGATACCCAACACCATTCAAATATTTGGGATGATGTGCTTATGCATTAGGCAATAAAAAATGATTAATTTTTACTCCATCCTTGATATAGAGTTTAATAGTTTCACAATCATAGGCATCAAAACTATCTATATCATCTATGATGATGGAAATAAAGTAAAATATATTAGGGTAAAAAAGGGAAAGAACATCAATTTAATCTAGATATGTATAATTCACCAAATGTTTAACCCTAAATTAAGATGGGTCAATATAGTATAGGGTTAAGAATATATATATATATATATATATATATATATATATATATATACATACAAGGGTGATAAATAGATCTATAGTAGGTGAATTAATTTACAAACTTAGATAAATAATATTCTAAATTTAAATGGTGAGATATAATAAAAATAGAAATCAAAACTATTGATTAATATTACAATGAATTAGAAACAAGAGTACTTAGCTAGGATACTGTGTGCATGCATATTTACTATGGAACAGGTTAGAAGTAGACATGATATGCATTCTATATCAATCTTTAGATTTTAGAAATTTACATTATGGCCTTAAACACTTGCATCAGACTTAGATAATTATGTCAATGTTGGTGTCTAAGTTAGATGTAGGTTTCCATTAAAAATATTAATTGGATATGAGTGCAACCTATTATAGCATCAATTTTCTCCCTTGGGGGTATTATTTAGGCTCCATCCAATTGAGATACAATATGGGAACAACCCTAGGTTTTGGGTCACCTATGGTGGGGTTGAACCTTTGAAGAAGGCCAGCTTCCTTCTGATGAATCACCTATATTAATGTTTGCACTGGGAAAAGGGTTAAAGATGGGGAAATGGATCCTAAGAAAGTTAATAAGGTAATGCACCAAATTAAATGAGTATGCACACAAGCAATAAAATGTACATTGAAGAATCATAAGATAGTGATAGCTCACACAATATCAAAATCTATCTAATTGCATAATTATTTCATACATTAGGTTCATGGAACAATGAATGAAGTGAGGAGGAATTATAAGACTCACACCAAACTTTCATTAATGGTAAAAGGAACACAAATGTAGACTTGAAATCAACTAGAAAAAAACTCTAAAACAATAAGAAAAAGGAGGACAATGGGCATGTAATATTCTCTTTCATAATGCCATCATGCACAAACTTACTAAACATAGTTCAAAATCAAGAGATAGGTAAAGAAAATATTTATTAGAAGAGGCTTTTCATACAAGTTTTGATAGGGTCTAGCCTTATCAAATAAGAGTCTTTGTTCTTAAAAAATTGAGAGAAATTATTATCAAAAGTGAGAGAGTGTCCTTATAAAATCTAAGAGAGAGTTTTCAAAATGGAAAAAATATGATATATAAGATAAAGGGGAGGGAGAGAGTGAGAGAACATTAAGCAAGGATAATCAATGAGATACCACCTTTTGGTGAAATTATACACCATCATTTTGGTCCAATTAGGACTAATCCATCATTAACAAGCTAACCTTCATTCACTCCAAAATATTTAAGTTCTTTTCATTGGCTGAGAAATGCACTAGAAGACAAGGATCTATTTTGTAGGTGATGAGTCATGATCCTTGCTAAGAAGGATGATCCTTAAAGCTTATAAACAACATTAAATGTTCCACAATTCTACTCCAATCCCTATATCTCTTTGTTATGATCTTCCATGCCATCTCCACTCACTTCATTATGAGGTCAAGGTCCTTATATCCATGTACTTGTTAGAGCCATGCCCAAGTCTACTCCTAAAAACTATTTGTTGGATCTGGGAACATATTGAAATATGAGACACCTCTCCATAACCATTCATATATTCCCTTACTCAATATTTGATCATAGATCTATTATAGGTTGAAAACTAATCCCCTTTATTGGTTTTTTTATAGTTATATATCGATGCAAAGCCTATAGGTCACATAGTTTCCTTCTTGATCTCTATCAGGTCTAAAATAGACCTATCCTACCTCTGGTCCCAATGGAAGATAAGAACTCATGCATGCATGGATCCATCATCAAAAATCAAAAATAATAGTCATGAAATAATACTACAACCCAAAAGGATGGACCCTGTGTGCTCCAAATCTTTGAACCAGAGGTTCATGGTGTTGAAACCTTATGTTGAAAACCCTTGACTATATACTTATGTCTGCTTGTGACATTCAATTGAGATCTAATGGAGATAGGATGATATTTTTAGGATTTTCCTCTATTTCAACCTAGGTTGTAATTATTCTACACTTGAAATATCTTGTCTTTCAACTTTTAATATTGACCATCGATCTACTTCCTAGTGTTTGAATGAGCACTCTTTATCTTCTTAGACTCACTATCTTCAAATTTTAATATTGACCATAGATCTTGATCTACATTAAATGAGTACCATTAGATATTGACTATCATGTACCATCAATTTTACCCTATATGAACACAAATTATATATCTTTTTCCAATTAAACATGATTAAGACACTTGGCAGCTTCTCATTTGTCTTTAAGATCCACTGACTTGTTAACTCAGCACTCACCATTGATGTATAATCTATGATCAAATATGTACCTTTAATTTTATTGGACCTATTGAAATCTATCAAAAATTTTGCACTATTACATCTCTAGTTAAGTGTTTGAGATCTTGTCACTTATCATCAATGCATTCATGTTGACTTTTTGACTCATTATTTATCATTGATCTAGAATCTATGATCAAATGCATGTCATTGATTTACTTGAACCCACTAACATCTATTAGATGCCCACACACCATTTAATTTTATCCAATTGAATGCTAACCATTGATCTTGGAGCATTTGAATTCAAATAGCTAGTTCATAAAGCTTAAACTTGATGTCCCCACACTCATTTCATTCTACAATAATAAATTTAAAGATTTATATCTTGAGATAGAAAGCTCATCAAGATAAAAATTTTGTAGATAATTTTCAAGGCATAAATAAATTCATGTCCATGCATTTCTTTTAGCCTGAGAGGCTTTTTAAGCATATTTATAAAATGCATAAATGAGTTGACTAATCTATTTTTGTATGACGTCTTGATGATAGTCTAGCTTTTCAAAGCTTGTGCTTGAACTTTCAAGGCTCAAAATGAGTCCTTGATAACTATGAAACCTACTATATGTCTATGAAGGTCATGATCACCATGAAAACTTATTGATATTTACCCTTTACAATATTAGACCTATTCCCAAGCCTACTTCCCAAAGATCAACAAATTGCACTTTAAGCTTGCTTAAAGTGTTTCAAAATATTTGTATGTAATATGAGATCTTATTCTCTTACCTTAGGTCCACTCATTCCATCTATAACTCTGCTTAGTTGATCATTCCATCTAAGAACTTCCAAAAATTGATCTATTTAGGCAAGTTTCTATATGTAGGCCAAAATTGGCTAACATTTTTGGTGATATCTTGGGGTTGCATGCATGATATGAAAAGACTCGTGGCCTTAAGCTAATCCATTGGGCACGTGGATTCATAGTATTTTCTCAGTTGTCATGAAACTAACTCAAGGCCAAACCTTTTCTATAAAACCTTCTCTTGAACCAATAAGGACCAAAGAAATAAAATAATAACAAATGTACCCAAGGCATTTATTGAAAGGGAAACACACAACTAAAAGAGATGTGCTTAAAAAATTTAGATGAAAGCATGAAACCTATTCTAATATGTTACAATATTATACAATAGATGCAAATTTTTCTAATAACAAGGCTTCAAATCAATGCCATTGAATGGGATAGCTAATACCCCTCCATCTAGTTGGGCCAGTTGAAAAGCATTATGTTATTTACATCCATGGTTAAAGTTGGGACCACTCCAAAAGCTATCAAACTTGGTATGGTTGCCCAACTTAGCCTTATCTAATTCCCACCTAAGGACTAGGTCCCCTTCCTTAAAGTCCCTTGCTATGGCTCTCTTATCAAAGGATTTTTTGACCTAAGCTTGATGTGACTCTAATGTCTTCATTATAAGGTCCCTGGTTCCTTCAAGCTCCATGAGCTCTATCTTCCTCATGATCATAAGCTCACTCTCCATTAGCTCAAGCTAATGAGCTAACTCCAATGTAAGAAGTTCAAGAGAAATGGGTAATTTGGATTTTATTCCATATATAAAGACATATGGATAATTGCTAATGGTATATTTAGGAGTCACTTTATTATCCCATAAGGCTATCCTTAGCTTTGTATGCCACACTCTTTGATTTTCTTCCATGGTCGTCTTGATAATCCTTATCAAGTCCTTATTGGTGGACTCTACCAGTCTAATACCTTGGGGGTATTAGTTGGAGTATGTGCTGAGGTAAATGCCTAACTTAAGTGCCCATTCACTTGTTTTCACACCCATAAATGCTAAGACATTATCTAAAATTATAGTAGTTGCGACCCTAAACCTGGTCACTATGTTGTCATAGAAGTCTAACACTAATGTTTCATTGGATTCTTTTAAGGCAATTGCTTCCAACCACCTAGTGAAATAATTAATTGTAGTGAGCACCCATTTATGCCCTACACTTGAAGGTGGATTGATAATTTTAATGAAGTATAACCCCCATTACATGAAGGGTTACTCCACCTAGATTGAGTTTAGTGGAAGAGCTACCAATATTTGTTTGCTTGTAAATAGATCACACTTTTGGCATTTCTTGACCCATGCATAGGCATATTTGAAAAGGCTAGGCTAGTAATAACCAACTCTCATTACCTTTGTTATTGTTGTTTTTAGAGAAAAATAGCCTCTTACATATCAATCATGAAACTACTCCTAGGGCTTTATCACTTGGTCATCATCTATGCACCTAAGGAGTACTCCATTGAGGTCCATTCTAAAAATAACACCATTAATTAATGCATAAGGTATGGATTAAAGCCTAACATACCTTTGTTTTACTCTATCCAAAACTTAAGGGCATTCTCCTATAAGCATGAAATGTGTCATGTCTTTGACTCAACTATTGTGAGGTGGAGGTATATTTACTTGTGAGTTGTCTTGTCTCACCAAAACAAATTCTTTGTCTTCTTGAAGGTCATTGACCATATGCTCACACAATCCTTTGCCACTTACCAACTTGGTTACTTTGACCTCCATATAATATTCCAAGACTTTGGTAATATAGCTAGCTCTTTTCTCATTCAAATCCTTGTTGAGGAGAAAGTCCCTCACTCTAGGATGAGACACCATAAGATAGATCTTGCTAATGGAAAACATTGGCCTAAACTAGTTGAGGCTTCTCAAGGCTAAAAAAACCTAATTTTACATGAAAGTGTACCTTAGCTCATATTCTTCAATCCCTTGATTAAAAAAGGCAATTGGTTTATCAAGTCCACCATTCTTTTGCATCAACATAGTCGATATGTTTTCAATATTGGAAGAGGTGTACAATGTAAAATCCTTTGAGAAATCAAGATTCATGAACAAGGATGCTTGGGTAATGACTTACTTGATGAACTCAAATGCTGCTTCACCTTCATTTGACCAATCAAACACTTAGCTCTTCTTCAACATGGTGGTGATGCATTTGACCAGGTTTTCAAAACCAAGTATAAACCTTCTCACAAAGTTTATCTTTCTAAGGAAGATCTAGATTCCTTTCTTATGCTTGGGTAGAGATTGTGTTAAGATAACACTTATTTTATCAAGGTTAATGGATAAACCTTCCTTTGAGATAATGTAACCCAAAATTTTGCCTTCATGAAAAAAAACACACATTTATTGGGATTTAAAGAGATCCCATACTCTCTACATCTTTCAAAGATCAACCTTAGATGATCTAAGTGTTCACTAGCTTTCTTGGAGAAAATTATGATGTCATCCAAGTAGACCCACACCATTTGATTTAAAAACCCTTGGAAATCCATATCCATTTCTCTTTTAAAGGTTTCCCCAACATTTGGCAACCCAGAAGGCATTTTTGGTAAGCATATATGCCCCACTTTATGGTGAAGGCAGTCTTATACTGATCTTCTTCTCTTACCAACACCTAGTTATATCCTAAATATCCTTCCAAAAGATAAAAGCATTTTGAACCAAAAACTATCAAAAGTAGTCAATATATGGATGGTAAGGGGTATTGATCTTTAAAAAATACCCTACTCAGATCCTTGAAGTCAACACATAATCTGATCTCCCTACTCTTCTTCCTCACAGGTACCAAATTGACTACCCATGAGGAGAGCTTAATGGGAAAGATGATCTTGAATTAAATCAATTTAGTCAATTAATTATTCATAAGATATTCAATTTTGGGGTTAATAGGCCTCTAGATCTTCTTGATAGGTTTGGAATTATCCTCTAGTTCTATAGTGTGTTGGGCTAACTTGGGATCAAATCCCCTCAGGTCACTATATTCCCAAGTAAAGATGTTTGCATATTCCTTACAAAGCTCTATGAAAGCATGTATTTTAGCTTTATTGCTTACCTTCCCAATCTTGAGGAGATTATTTTTAAAGATAAGGACTCTTTCATAGTTATATTCACTTATTGGCATCACTACCTTGTCTTTTCTCATAAGGTATCCCTCATGGAAAGACCTTCAAGGGTAACTAGTCCTTTAGGAAGCTTATTAGATCTCAATTAAAGTATTTTATCTTCATATTGATGTTGAAACTTTTCTTGGTTCATTGAAGAGAATTTTGATTCTTGCTATAAGAAATAATTAATTTGTTTATCATTTTCAAAGACCTACCAATGAGCTTCATTATCTAACATTGATGGTCTTACTACCACTTTGACATGTGGTTGTACTTTGGTCCTTTTCAAATATTTTGGGATATCAAATAGAGCTCCCACAACTACCAACCTATCAACATGTTAATTTTGGTTCCTTGGCATTGCTAAGATGTTAAAATCCTCAAAATCCTTGATTAGGTCCCACACTCTATGCTTGTAATACTTCATCAAAGGGTTCATAACAATATTCTAGCTTCTAACCTGGTGCATTACCAATTCTCTATCTCCATTTACAACTTCTTGATCCCTCTCTTACTATCCCATTAAAGGCCATGGATAAGACCCTCATAATCTATTTCATTAAAAGAGAAACTAAATTATAACCTTTAAGAAGAGAAATACTTGTCATTTTAAGGGGATACTAGCATTGCACCTGCACCCACTCCATATTTTCCCCTTGAACCATCAAAGAACAATTTTCATAAGCCACTAAGATCCTATTAAGGTCCAATGAGGGATGACATGGATTGATTCTCTTCATGTAAGTAGTAGACACCTATATCCCTTTATTCAACACCTTCCAAGGGATCAAACAAATGATTGTCATTCCATAGTTCATCCAATAACATGTTTGGTACCTCCTTAGGGTGAGTGTTTAATTCCTGACCAACCATAGGTTTATCCTCATCAAGGATGGTGCAATTAAGGTTTATTTGGTTTGGCCCATAAGGGTTTATGTGGTTTGGCCCATAATGCTTTATGTGGAATTATCCAATGGGCTTAGCCTTGATGGACACTTTGGTCCCATATCTTGTTCTAAATGCCATGTATGACCAATCTACTAAAAGGTAACCTCCAATATTTGTGTTGAATTCCATGGATAGGCATAGGGAAATATGAGGAGGTACATATAGGATCAACACATCTTGAACCATTGAGACACTAGGACAAGCATGTAGGGTCAAGTTGAGGTCTCTAATTATGCCAAATGGCTTAGTGGAAGAACCATCAAGTTGTAACACTCCTTTAGATTCAGGCTCATACTTTAGACCAAGCTAATATGTTATGGACTTTGGCATTATTGAGGTACTAGCCCCACTATATAGCAAAAAATTATGCACTAAAGAGTCACCAATGATTACTAAAATGTAGAAGGGAGGAGGTTTGACTACCTTACCTAATTTCCCTTCTTTAGGTCCTTTGGCTGCATTGGTGAGGACCACATTATCTTTGATTGGTTCCTT
The DNA here is from genome assembly GCA_037957365.1 of Torreya grandis. NCBI lineage: Eukaryota > Viridiplantae > Streptophyta > Pinopsida > Cupressales > Taxaceae > Torreya > Torreya grandis. Next base: position 1,804,082 of record JARHVA010003713.1, read on the forward strand.
CTTAGGAACCTTGATCCTTGACAACCCTTCTTGGAGGATGTCTACCTAAATAGGCATGTAGAGCATATCCCACATTGGCAAACTCACATTGGATTTTTTCATTTGTTCCATAATGTTAATGGGTAAGCTACCAACCTTTGGTTGTGCTTTGTGAGCCATAACTATATTTTTAATTTGTGAGTTTTGGGGAACAAAGGCATTCCCCTGAATTTGATTCCTTAGAACAATTGGAACCTTTAGAATAATAACAAGTACATTTAGATTTGATATTGAAGGAGTAATGGTAGGAGGCTCTTTGACTTCTTCTTGATTACCATCCATGTTCCTTATTTTGAACCTTGTATTAGCTACCACTAGGATGTATGTCTGGCTTGAACTAGCCTATCGATTGAGTGTGTAAAACTCTTCTTGCTCATAATTAACTATTGTAGCACCAAACTAGTTTGGTCCTTGATTGGGGCTTTGAACTTATTGAGGCTCTTTTAGTCTTATCATCATGGGCACCTCTGTGTTTTGAGCCATAAGAGCTTGATTGTACCCATAATTGGTAGCCTGCTCCCATTGATCATTGAAAGATTAAGTGAAATTAGTGTTTGGGATAATGGATTGTCCAAAATATTGATTCTAAGGCATGGTCCCTTCAACTTATTAAGAAAAATTATTTTGAACAAGGACCAAGGTGTTGGAAGTCATTTTAGCATTTGGATTATAGTTTCTTTGCCTACTATAATTAGGCCACCCTTGTCCTTGGCTTTGACCTTGGCCTTGGAAATTTCCTTTATAGGGTGGCTTATTTTCTTGATAATATTACTACTAAGGTTGATATGAGGCTTGATGAGGCCTATTAAAAGATGAATACCTCTTAAAATTCACTAGCTCATTTCCCAAGGTTTGAAACATGATCTTAATCTCTTAAAATTTCTTATGTTCATGACAATCACTAGACCCACTAGTGGAGGCCTTTTCTTTCTTGGGTGAGGGTATAACAATAATTGTAGGCATAAGAGGAATGAAATAAAGGGGAGGAATAGAAATAGTGGATGGTCTGATCTTAGAGAACAAAGGCATTGATGGTCTAGGTGTAAGCTTACCAATCTACACCAGATAATTTTATGCTCTAATTACCACCTCATATGCATTTGGCAATGTGTTTCCTCCCATGGACTGGATCATTACTGCAATGTCACTCTTAAGGTCTTTCAAATAGTATATAAAGATAAATTTAAGGGTAGGCCTAACAAATGTTGGGATTCTATGCCAAGTGTTTTGAAACTTTACATTAAAGTCTTGCATGACTTCATGAGGGGGTCGTTTTATTTAGGTCAACTACTCTGCAAGTGACAAATGGTCACTTTTGTCCTCAAATATTTTACACAAAGCCTCTCCTAATTAGTCCCATGTGGAATTTGAATTAGCATCAAGGATTCTATACTAGTCTAAGGCCTTACCTTTTAAAGAGATGACTAGTAACCCAATTGATACATTTTACTCATTAATATCATGAATGTTGAAAAAGTTAGATATATCCATGAGGTGCTCAGAAGGGCTAATAGCTTGGTCTCAATAAGATATGGGACACTCTTAAGAGATGCTACTAGAATAGGATATTATTGAGGGAGGGTTAGAGGACTTTACCCATTAAAAGCCACAAAATATCTAGGTACTACTATAGGGTTAGAGGACTTTACCCATTGAAATTGACCTAGGAGTAAAGTTGCCTTTATATGGGTGTGTATTAGCAAACCTTAACATTTTTATTGAATTTAAAGGTAGTTTGACAAATTCAAAGGGAATACCTCTAGAAGATGAACTTATAGTCATTGCTCTGCTACCAAAATGTTGAATGTTTTTTTGGAGTCTCTATATGCTATTGATTGGAAGCTATCACTACTACAAATTGATCAAACCTGTATCAAAATTTGACTAGTCTTATTTGAACTATGAGTCCCTTTGTGAGTTACAGAAACTATTGTAACATCAATTTGCACCCTTATGTGGTGTTTTTTAGGCTCCCTCCAATTGAGCTACACTATGGGAACATCCTTAGGCTGTGGGTCACCTATGGTGGGGTTGAACCTTTGGAGAAGGATGACTTCCTTCTGATGAATCACCTATACTAATGTTTACACTAGGAAAAGGGTTAGAGAAGGGGTAAAGGGATCCTAAGAAAGTTAACAAGGTGATGCAACAAATCACATGAGAACTCACACAAGCATGAAATGTACACTAAAGAAGGATAAGATAGTGTTACCTCACATAATCTCAAAATATAGCTAATTGCATAAGTATTTCATACATTAGGTTTAGGTATCAATGAATGAAGTTAGGAGGAATTATAAGACTCACATAAGACTTACATTAATGGTAGAAAGAACATAAATGTAGACTTGCAATCAACTATAAGACACTCTAAAACAATAAATAAAGGAGGATAATAGGCATGGAATATTTTCCTTCATAATGCCATCATGCACAAACTTACTAAACATAGTTCAAAATCAAGAGATAGGTAAATACATTCTTTATTATATTCAAGAGGTTTTTCATACAAGTTTTGACAGGGTCTAGCCTTATCAAATGAGAGTCTATATTGCTTTAGAATTGAGAGAACTTATTATTATAAGTTAAAGAGTTTCCTAAAATATGAGAGAGAGAGCTTTAAAAATGGAAAGAATAGGAGATATAAGAGAAAGGGGAGGGAGAGAGTAAGAGAAAATTAACCAAGGACAATCAATGACCTACTACCTTTCAGTGAAATTTTCCATGATCCTTTCGGTCTAATGAGGACTAATCCATCATCAACAAGCTAACCTTCACTCACTCTAAAATATTTAAGTTCTTCTCATTGGTTGAGTAATGTACTAGAAGGTAAGGGTATATTTTATAGATTATGAGTCATGATCTTTGCTAGGAAGGAAGATCTTAAAAGCTTATAAACAACATTAAATGCTCCATGGTACTACTCCAATCCCTATATCTCTTTGTTATGATCTTCTATGCCATCTCCACTCACTTAATTATAAGGGCAAGGTCCTTATATCCATGTACTTATTAGAGCCATGCCCAAGTCTACTCTTAGTGGCTATTTGTCAAAGCTGAGACCATATTGAAAGATGAGACACCTCTCCATAACCATTCATATCTACCACCACTCAATATCTGATCATAGGTCTATTATAGGTTAAAAACCAATCTCCTTTATTGGCTTTCTTATAGATATATATTGATGCAAATCCTATAGGTCACATAGTTTCCTTATTGATATATATCAAGTATAAAATAGACCTATCTTGCCTCTGAACCCTATGGAAGCTAAGAACTCATACATGCACAAATCCTTCTTTAAAAATAAAAAAATCATAGTCACAAAACAATAATACAACCCAAAAGGATAGACCTTGTGTGTTTTAAATATTTGAACTAGAGGTTCATGGCATCAGAAACTTATGTTGACAACCCTTGACTATATAATTATGTTTGATTATGTCATTCAATTAAACTATAATGGTGATAGGATGATCTTTGCAAGATTTTACTTTTTTTTGACCTGGGTTGCAATTATTATCCACTTAAAATATCTTATATTTCAACCTTTAATATTTATCTCTAATCTATTTCTTGGTATTTAAATGAGCACTATTGATCTTTATGGAACCACTATCTTCAAATTTTAGTACTAACCATAGATCTTGATCCATGTTGGATGAGCACTATTAGATATTGACTATCATGCACCATTGATCTAATCTTGTATGAATGAATTTAAATTGTATATCTTTTACCAGTTGATTATGATTAAGACACTTGGTAGCTTCTCATTTGTCTTTGAGATTTGCTAACTTGTTGACTCATTAGCCACCGTTGATGTGGAATCTGTGATCAAATGCATGCCATTGATTTACTTGGACCTACTATAATATATCAGATGTTATACACCATTAGATCTCTATTCAAGTGCCCAAGATCTTGACACTTATCATCGATGTGTTCATGCTCACTTTTTGACTCATTACTCACCATTGATCTAGAATCTACATTCAAACATGGCTATTGATTTTTTTGGACCCATTGACCTCTATAATATGCCCACATACCATTGGATTTGATCTTATCAAATGATATCCATTGATCTTGGAGAATTTGAATTCAAATGTGTAGTTCATGAATCTTAAACTTGATGTCCTTGCACTTGTTTCATTCTATAGTATGAAATTTGAAGCTTTATATCTTGAGATAGAAAACTCATCAAGATAAAAAATTTGTAGAGAATGTTCAAGGCATGAATAAATCCATGTTCATGCATTTATTTTGACCTAAGAAGATTTCTAAACATATTTATAAAATGCATAAATGAGCTAACCAATCTATTTCTACATGACGTCTTGATGATGGTCTGGGTTTTCAAAGCTTATGCTTGAACTTTCAAGGCTCAAAATGAGTCCTTGATAACTATGAAAATTGGTTTATTTCTATAAAGGTCATGATCACCATGATAATTTGCTTATTTTTACACTTTACAATCTTAGACCTATTCGTAAGCCTACTTCCCAAAGATCAATAAATTGCACTTTAAGCTTGATTAAAGTGTTTAAAAAGCTTTATAAGTAATATGAGATCTTATTCTCTTACCTTAGGTCCACTCATTCCATCTAAAACTCTAATCAATTGATCATTCCATCTAGGAACTTCCAAAAATGGATCTATCTAGGCAAGTTTCTATATATAGGCCAAAATTAGACAACATGACCACTTATAACCTTCTAAGTTTTCTATAACCTTTGCTCTAGTGTGTTCATATCTTGTGCACAAGCTATCACTTATTATTAAATGATTAAACCTCAGCTTCCTCACCCTTGGAGTGACTATGAGAAAAATAGTTTAATGGACACATGATGTCTAGCTGCTCTAAGGACCCCTTTGTCAATGGGCATTTCCTACATAGCCAATAATCTAAAGAGGCTCTTATAATTATGTAGTTCTCCCTTATGTGTTGTATTATGTGTGCATAAGGATGAAACATTTGAAAAGAAAGTACATACAGTGACCTAGCTTATAACTTGGAAAATATGGCTCATGGAATGCTCCTTTAGTACATCAAACCTATAGATGATTTGTTCTTATGAATGATATTGAAATGGAAAGAATAGGGAATATTTTCTCATTTAAATGCTTGATTAAATTCTTTTGGTAAATTACCTTGTGATTTATTAGGTCTATGATAGATGAAGAATGAATGGGGATTGATCTTATATATATACCAATCCCCCTTGGAAATGTATCACATTAAATAACTTATGTTGATTATAAGGATACATTTTTCCAATTTAATCACTTTAGGGCATTGGAAACTTAGTTTGGCATAGGACACTAGTGTCGACATACGTGTCTACTTGGGATGCAAGTGTTTAGGAAGATAGAAAAAATGTACATGTCAAAAAATTGTAGAAGATGATAATATGTAGGTTTATAACATTTTTCACAACATAGAAGGTTTGGTCATAATAATAACATATGGTCATATGAAGAGATAATAAATAGGCATGAGAAATAGTGAATGCAAGCCTTTTAACAATTAAAAGGTCTTAGAATTGAGGGGTATAGCCATGATGGGTATATGGTAAGTGTAAAATATTTAGGTGTTATATAATTTAGATTTAATGTTTACAAGCTTATTGAATTCTTAATCCTAGTCCATAAGGAAATTTTTAAAGATATGAGCATTGACTTGTTGAATAATGATACAAGTTGGTGACTAAGGGATGTAGGACAAAGTGATACAATTTATATGATGTAAGTATGGGGAATTGTACAAGTAGTGCTTGAGGAGAACATAAACACACAAGTAACTTTGGAAAAATGAAATAAAAACTTAGTAGCCAAGAGGATAAGATTGATCAAAGGATGAAGTGACATAATGGCAAGTGATGATAGACAAGGGAAGGATGAAAATGAAGCTCTAGATAGTTCTTTAAGGATCTTCTTTTCATGTTGTATTTGATTGATGTCTTTAAGCTAAAGAGTGACTATTAATCCAAATATGTTTCTGAAACACTTATTTTTGGACACAATTTGAGACCAATTTCAAATGATATGGATGGCATAAGGAATATCATAGGATGAGTGACATGGGATGGAAGGACTGGTTAACAAGATGAATGGACTGCCCCAAGATGCTAGTGAGATACTTTTCAGCATTGGATGAATGATTTTTTTGAAAATTTCTAATTTTTAGGATTTTTGGAATATTATGTACAATGATGCAAGAGTAGGGACATGACTTAGGTATAAAACTTCTTCAAGTGCATGATGTTCATCGACTCATGTAACTCCTAACCTTCTTGAGTGACTAGTTTTTAAGCTCCAAAAGAAAATTTGGTGACAATGACATAGGGAACAAGCCAATTAGGTTCAAATTTTCCCTTCTTCTCATGATCAACATTTATATTTATTTGATTTTCCTTTATGACTAGGTCTCTAATTTCAAATTCTCTTGGCTGAGCTTTATTTTTGTATTGATTGCATAATCAATTTTAATAGGAATTCATGTGGTTGAGGGCATTGAGTAATTTTTCATCAAGGAATTCTAATTCATGAAGTCTTATAGCCCTATATGCTTATTCATTAAGGAGGCCATGTAGGGATATACATAAAGAGGGTAATTTATCAATTGGAAACATGTATTTAATGATAAAGACCAAGGAATATGGAGCTATGCTAGTTGGAGTACATATGCTTATTTGGTAAGCCCATAACACATGATATAGTTGGAGATTCCAATTATAGTCATATAAAATGCAAAAATGGGTAACTTGATCATGGATAATGACACCCAACCCATAGGTCCCTCTTGCTTCCTCTCATGACTCATAGGCTTGTTTTCACTAATTTTCAATCATCTTCTGGACCTGATCCTAGTTGGGCCAAGACCCTCTTTTCATGACCAATCCATCCCCCCATGTCCCATATACCTATGAAAATAGTGCCTAACTAGGATAGGAGTGCTAATGTCACTATTGTCCACTTTTGGCACTATTGTCTAAGCTAATTTATAGCCCCAATGGTTAATTTTTTTTGGTTCCCCATCCTTCTCCTTGTTGGCCTAATGCAAGAAAATTCAATCCATGACCAATAGATCCCTATAAAAGTCCATTAAAAGATCATTTGGAAAGGGTTGGTAAATATTATCAATCAAACAAGAATATAAGTGAAACCACTTAGGTAATCTTCCCTATTCTCTGCATACAACCATCTAGTATAGTCTGAAACACATCTAAATCTTTACACTAGTCCTTAACCACCTCAAGCACATCCAATTTAACATTTATTTCATTCTCATATCATAATTACACCAAGCACTTTTAAAGGGAGAACTACATATGGCTTGATCGCTCTTTAGATTATTGGTATGTAAATAGTGTGCCCACACATGGGGTGTGAAACACGTTTAGTACATCTTACACACACTAACCCCCTTTTCCCTATTTTCTAAAGTTTGGTTCAAGTACATTAAAGGCTTAAAAATAAATAATATCATCTCTATAATGAACATTACTAACATCAAAGCTTTGAAAATTCAGAGCCAGTGTCACATAGACCTCCTAAACAAAACCCAAAAAGCTTAGACTCTCAAGACAATAATGCCTAATAAGGACTACAATGTCAGTGCCACTCTTGTCCACTTTAAGTGCTTGTATCCAATCAAAAAATGAAATCTAGAATCTATTTGAAATAGTGTCTCATGATTGCATAATGAATATTAGACCCTATCTTAGTCAGATCAACATAGTTTAAGCTAAGTCCTATTTTCTCCCTTTTATTACTATTTTTATAAAATCTCTAATTACAAATAAATTTCACAAATTAGTAGCTTATTTATTGCATATTATTTACTAATTTATCAATCCAGACCCTTTAACTAAATTAGGAATAAAACCCCAATATTCCCAACAAATGTTAAATCATTTGGTGAACTCGATTTACTTTGTTTGCGCATAAAAACCCTAAAAACCCTAAGGTAAAATTCTTACTGATTTTTCCTACAAATTTCTAAATTTTTACTTGAATATTTAAATTATAAATTTATTTCAAATTTAAAAATTTAGTAGTAAATTTTAAAATAATTTTTCTTTTAAACCCTAGTTGCCCATACTAGGTCCTAGTATTTTTCCGATAATTTTTTGAATTTATACTAGCATATTTAAATCAAAAAATCCATTAAAATTTCAAAATTCAATAGTAATTTCAAAAAAAAAAAAATCCTCAAAACCCTAGTTACATCTACTAAGTCCCATTAAATCAAACAATTTCCCATAAATTTCTAAATTTTTACTTGCATACTTAACTCAAAAATTCAATTTCAAAAATTCATAGTATTTTGTAAAAATATTATTGTCAAATCCCTAGTTGCATATACTAACACCTATTTTATTCTTGAGGTTTCACCTTACATCCATAATCAAATTAAAAAAATATATTCTCACTTATGTACAAACTTCTCTTACATTTCTTACAAATAAAAAGGAAACCATAATGGGCCCTATCACATACATGAATGATTAAGTCTATAATATATTAGTACAAAGCTTTATTATTTACATTTCATGCTTATTTTTAATTATATGAGATGATGTTAAGAAATTTATTCTTAAACATGTTAATACATCTCTTGCATCACCTCTTTTGGAGCCTCTACCCTGTGCTGAGTCATGTTGCATGGTCCATTTCACTCTTCTCCAAGTTACTACCCATCGCAAGAGAGCCCAGTTGACACCCTTTTTCCATCCACCACCTTAACCTATTGATTATCTTTGTTCTCCTCCCATAACCACTATTACTCCTATATGGATAGTAGATAATGTAGTTATAGCTATTACTCGATGTGCTACCATGCCTCCTCCACCTATCTAAGAGCCCCATCACCCTTTTATTCCTCCCTATCCTAGGCCTAACCTACCTACATAGGTATATTTACACAAGGATTATGATATTGCTGATGAGTTGAGAAATACTCTAGCTAATATTTCCATGTTAGAACTACTTCAGAAAGCTAATGTCTTTAAGGACATTTTTTATCAATCACTCACTCAAAATTCTATGCCCATTGATTCTAAACCTTATTATTTTTCATCAGTGGACAACACTTTAAAAACTTTAGAAGATGCAATTTCTTTTTACAATTATGACATGCCTTCTCAGATAGTTATTGATCTAAATTTACCATTATTCATACAAGTTCAAGTCAAAACTAGCACAGTCAAGAGAGTTCTTATTGATAGTGATTTCAGACATAATATATGTCATATCACATTCTTACATGACATGGGCATAGATATGGAATCAATGTAGAAATCATATAAGAACATTCAAGGGTTCAATGATATATCATGACAGACATTGGGTACCATTACTTTGGATATCATGGTAGGACCCAAAACCCTATTTACATAGTTTTAGGTCATGTTAGGTCCTCTCCACTATAATATTTTACTTAGATGACCTTGGATACATACTATGGGGGCCATTCATTCTACTCGCCATTGATGTATTAAGTTTCTCCATGAAGGATATATATACACATGTCTAATAAATAACCAACCGTTTAGATATTATCAAACTACAGAGTCATGTTTGACTATTTCACTAGATGGGACACCTTATCTCATAGTACAGCCACTACCTCATTACACTTCTCTTAATTATATACATATATATGATGTTGTAAATACTAGAACTTCTCTTACTCCACTAGTTACAATCATACCTATAACACTCAATATTAAACAAGTCATAGCAACTGTAGCCATTCTAGCTACTCTATCAATCATAGTTCTAACACCTATTACACAAACACAATCACCAATAATATTACTAGTAATTTTAATTGATTTCACTATTACTCCAATTACAAATACTTTTGAAACAATATCATATTCTACTACTATAGATGATGAGACTCCTACATCATAGTTACCCCTTATGGTTAATTTTGAATTACCATATGTACATGATGTTGATACAAATTCCCAAGCTTCTTTAGATGATGATACAACACCCACACTCATATATGACTATTTGTGTGGATAGATATTTACACTAGTTGGCCTAAGAGAGTATTGAGATGACTCTAGAGATCTCATTACACATCTTACATAAATTTTAGCATCTAATACTATAATCTCAATATATACTCCATAATCATAGCCATAGACAAATCAATTGACACATACAGTTGACATGGTTACCTCTATGGATATAGAGCTAGTTATTTAGATTCAGGTAGGCAACACATAACATCAACCATAATTTATGTTGTAGATATTACTTGATCATAGATTTATCACATTACCTATAGGATGACATAAATCTATCAATAGATTGTCATAGTAGGATGGTCTCCCATTTTATACTTTTCATAAGACTATAGGCCATGAAACAAACTCATGTACAACTTTATAGTAGAGATTGGATAAACTATAAGATTAAGGTATTATTCAAATTATAGAACCACAAATAGTACCATCTTGACTACTTCCACTAAATTCATCTACTAGTGGGGTTAAACATCCCAGAGTAGAGTCAACATCTCTACCACCAGAGAAAAATTTAGTTTGCCTTCGACATGATGACACCATGAACATAACATATGTAGCATATGATGACACTTATGATGATGATCTTGAGACATTTGATGATGTCCATGACCCCTTCCTCGATTTCCATCCCTAATAGGCTCCATCCTTGGACCTCTTCCCCACTCCATCCAATACTTTTATATCATTATGTATATATTACTTTATTAACATGATTTTACATAATGTTCTTTCTAGTATTACCTATACATAGTTTCTTAGATTTGATTGTACATAATATCTTCTACTTGATTGTACATAGTTTAAATATTTTAAAATACAAAAACAATATAACATTTTAAAAATAAAAAAAAACATTCAAATATATCAAAACAATAAAAACATTTTGATTATATTCATTATCCATGCTTTACATTGATACTACTATGCATACTTACATTTATTATTCTATGCTTATTATTTGTCAATTTATCTACATTATCAAGCTTCACTTGATCCTCTTTGAGTGTGTGCATTAATATCTATCTCTTTGATTTATTCACTCTACCCATTGAGGGGGCATCCTACTTCTACATTCAAGATACACATCGATATACATACCCATTGGGGACATCCTCTACATGACTACACCATCTAGGTTATGTCATTCCTACACTACACACTCTACTTATCATGTTGATGTACATTATTTACTAGCTTACATAGATTACTCTATTGACACACACTAGTATATAGCACTTGTGTGTTTCTTTATATATACCTAGTCTTGTAATAACTTGTCTTGCATACATTAAATTCTTGCTTTGATTAGTTAGATACGTTTGTAATTCTAGTTCCTTACATGCTTTCTTTTCTTGCTTAACACTAGCTTGATGTGATTCATGTCTCATCTCTTGTTTATCTCCTATATTTTCCTTAGGATATTTTCCAATGTTCTTTGCTTCTATTCATGTGTGTGTCTTAGGATATTTTCTAATGTCCTTTGCCTATACTCCTCTATGTGATTATGGATTTCATGCTAATTTGCTTGTTTTAACTATATGTGTATGTGGAATTTGAACATGCCTTATATGTTTTCTTTCTAGTTTGAGTGATATGTGCCCATGTTCCTTGTTTTTTGGGCCCCTTGGCCACTCTTGTACAGTTTTTTCTTCTTGACTTATGTGCTTATTGCTTTATTAATTTTGATTATTTTCAATATGATGATCCATATCATGCATTATTTGTGTTTTCTTGGATGCCATGATGGATATCATGCTCCATCCCTCCAACTAATAACTAACAACTAACCAAACTTTAAATTTTAGTTCATTACATTACACATGCTATTACATTATTATATCTATCTAGGCATACCCCTATTGATCTACCAATCTCTCACTACAATCCATGCTATATCTTGAGATATCTTGTCAATTATCACTATTATATCTTATATCCGTACAACATAACACACTTGCATGGATCTTTCTTCTGAGGGTAGTCATTTAGGGTCTCCATTACTACCATCAAAAGAGGGGGAAACAAACATGGGTTTTGTCACATAGATCAGAGCTTCTATCAACCAAAAAATTCTAGTTTTAGAACACTTAGAACAACAACTAGAAATCAAACTAGTTAGAACAGACCAGGCAAATAGTCAAGAATCTAGAATAGTCATCATATTTGGCCTAGGAAAAAAGTACTGAGACTAGACTACATCACTAATGGTGTTACTATCCATTTCTATTTCTCCTATCCAAATAACAAAAGAACTAGATTTTCCAAAAATAGACAAAAAGGTAAGTTTAGTTCTAGTTTTTCTAGCTATAGTTTAGACCAGAATGAATAGTTTTAGTATAATTTTCTCAAAGAATCTAGATATAGGGGGCATCATACATGACATGATGGCTCTGATTTCCAATTTTAGATAGGGTAGTTGGTACAACTTTTAGATCTGAATCCATGTTTTAGACATCAATAACTGGGGGCAATGTGCGTGGCACATTTATTTTCTTTCTTTCCTAGTTTAACATTGTCCAAATATTCTTAGCAGTTATGTGTCTTAATCCATCTGTAGGTGTTTGGCATCATTTTTGGTTTAGCTTTCATACAAGCCTAACTTCTAAGTTCCCATGTTCCTAAGTTCCTAAGTAGCTTTCATATAAGCTAGATTCTTAGTTTTGGAGTGGCTTTCATACAAGCCTAATCTCCACATTTTAGAATGGCCAAGAGTGGCCTAGTTTCCAGCATAAATTTAACTATCCATGCCAACATTTTTTGGTCATAATAAATTTATGGGCTTTAAGATCCATCTCATATGACACACATTCCATACCGTTGTTATTTTTTAGCTTCACTTTATGGAGCAATAATGGAGCCAAAGGTCTAGCTATCCTTTGTATTCTTGAGCCACCTATTTAGAGGGATTGGACACACAGTCCAAAAATTGATCGACACATGCATGACCACCTAGTTTCACTTAGTAGGAGATGATGGACCCAAAGGGATAACCTTTGTATTCTTGATCCACTTTTTATGGAATTGAGCACTCAGTGTTATTCATGATATTACTCTTGGTACAACACACATCCAACATTACTCAGCATCATAAAAAGTTTTGTATTAGGCCACGTACCTGATGAGGTGTATTCATTCCTTTTTATTTCTATTTTTTACTCAACTTTGTAAATTTTTATTTTAGATATAGTGTATCTATTAAGAACTGATATACTTTTTATTTTCTCTTGTAGATTTACACTTCACAATGTGTTCTCTCTATGCACACCCAACATCACACAAGCTTCATGAGATTCACCCTTGTAGGTAAGTTTAGGTATACTTTCTTTTTTCCACTTTATCCTAGAATTTCACTTTACTACATCACCATAATAAATGGGGGGAAATGTAGTCATATAAAATGCAAAAAATGGTAACTTGAGCATGGATAATGACACCCAACCCATAGGTCCCTCTTGCTTACTTTCATGATCATCATAAGCTTATTTTCATTGATTCCCAATCATCCATAGCCTTTTGGGTCTGATCCTAGCTGAGATAAGACCCTCTTCTCATGAACAATCCACCCCTAGGTCCCATCTACCTAAGATAATAACATCTAACTAGGATAGGATCATCAGTACCACTATTGTCCAATTTTGGCACTATTGTCTAAGATCATTTCTAGCCCCAATGATCAATTTATTTTGGTTCCCAATCCTTCTCCTTGTTGGCCTAATGCAAGTAAATCAAATCCATAACCAATAGATCCCTATAAAATCCCATTCAAAGATCATTGGAAAGGGTTTAAAAATATTATTGAGCAAGCAAGAATACAAGTGAAACCGCTTAGGCAATCTTCCCTATTCTCTTCATACAACCATCTAGTACAGTCCTAATCACATCTAAATATTTGCACCAATCCCTAGCCACCTCAAGCACATATAATTTATAATTTCTTACATTCTCATATCATAATTACACCAAATTTTTTTAAAGGGAGAACTACATATGGATTGATCCCTCTTCGGAGTATTGGTATATAGGTAGTGTGCCCACATACGGGGTGTGAAGCATGTCCACTACATCTTACACACAAAAACCCCTTTTCCCTATTTACCAAAAATTTGTTCAAGTACATTAAAGGCTTAGAAATGAATAATATCATCCCTATAAGGGACATTGCTAATAGTGAAGCTTCACAAATTTAGAGAGTATCACATAGACTTATCAAACAAAACCCAAAAAGTTTAGACTCTCAAGACAATAGAGCTAGAAAAGGACTACAACACTAGTGACACTCCTATCCACTTTTGATGCTCTTATCCAATCAGAAAATGAAATCTAAAATCTTGTTTTTGATAGTATCTTAGGCCTGCATAGTGAATATCAGACCCTGTCTTAGTCGGATCAACATAATTTAAGTCTTATTTTCTCCCTTTTATTACTATTTTAAGAGAAGCTCTAATTAAAAATAATTTTCACAAATTAGTAGATTATTTATTGCATACTATTTATTTATTTATCAATTTAGAATCTTTAACTAAATTAGGAATAAAGCCTCAACATTCCCAAAACTATTAAATCACCAATCATGATCAACATCATTGATGATATTTTTGAAAATTTTGATAATGGTTTTGTTGGTCACATCTATTTGGATGTTAGCTTGAGGATAATATGGTGTGAACCATTTATGTTGGATCTAGAATTATTTGCACAAAGTTTTGATAAATTTATTCTTGAAGGATTTTTTATTATTAGAAATAATGATGGAGGGGATCATATAGTGGTAAATGATTTGATTGAGAATGAATTTATATTTTGTTACTGGTAACATAAGTGAGTGACATGGCTTACACCCACTGGGTAAAATACTTAGTGGTTGTGATGATGTGCTTATGATAGTTTAAGGAGGAGGGGTTATTCTTTCCAATGAGGTCAAATAGCCAAGTAGAAAAAAGAAAAGGAGTAGTTATGGGCTACCATTCCTATGATAGAGCTTGAATAAGATCTCCATTTTTTTGACATGCTATCTATTACCTTAACTTATTGACAATCATCATGATCTATAGTCAATTGATAGTAACTAATTTATAGGAGCTTTTTGGATAATACCATTCCACAAGTATTATCCCCAAAAATTACATCATGTATCTCCTTGACTGCTAAGTGGGCCTCATTTGAGTTTAGTCACCTCAATAGGGATTTGTCATATCCTCATCGATAGAGCTTGCTAGAGAGAATTGTAAAATGAGAGTATTTTTAAATGAAGGATATAAAATGGTGTCAAAAAAGGTTGGGGGGAAGGTATTATCATGAAAGTAATTATAAATATATTGATACCAAGGAAGATTGGGAGCATTAATTTAATAAACATCATATAATGCAAAAATTTGATGAGATAGGATTATAAGTTGTTCTACTAATAACTAATGTTGTTTTGAAACTAGAGACATTTCAAGCAAAGAGCCAATTGTATCCATCACATCTATGGATTTATTATTGGCTAGAAAAACTTGTTTAAATGTGATATATTAGAATTATGTCTTAAGACTATCAACTATATGTTTGTAAAGAAGTATCTTGTCATTATTTATTTGGAAATCATTATTAACCTAGTTGTTTATGAGATGTGAGTCATCATAGACATGTAGATGTTGCATGTTCCATTGACAATCAATTTGAAGCCTTGCAATAAATGCCTCATAGTTTGTGATGTTATTGGTACATGGGAAAGTGACCTATGAGTAGTGAAGGAACTATCAAAGTAGATATTTCACATGGTTGACTCCTCAATGGTAAGGATTGACTCATCTAGGAAACATGTGGTCAATGGATGAGTATAATATACTAGAGCTTCTACCAATTGATTAGATAATACTTATCCTTTAATTGCCTTTTAATTTATGTAATCAATTTTGAATTAAATTAAAATCTTGATCCACTTGGACAATCTTCTTGTTAGGGCTAATTTCGATAGGAAATATTTTAAAGGAAAAATATTAGAAATGAGCTTAGTCTTTTTGTTTAACATGTAGTGATGAAGTTTATGAGATGAAAAAAGGATTTCAAAACATGCCTTCTCTACTGGTGAGTAGTTAAAATCATAGGATACTAGGGGTCTATTGAGATAATAGTTGGACATTTTTTTCCATGCTCATCATGTTGAGCCAGGAGATCTCCCAATGCACATTGAGTTATTGAAATATAAAGGAGTAATGGTTATCTTGGTGTTAGTGGTGCTAATAATGACAAATTTAATAGCTAATGTTTCAAATTGTCAAAAAAAATTTGAAATTCTATACTCCAATGATATTTAGTCCATGTATTTAGAACATGGATAAATGGTTGACATTTGTTGGCTAACTAAGATAAAATGATGGATGGCTCGAAGCTTTCCTTGTAGACTTTTGAGTTACTTGAGATTTATAGGTGGAGGAATTTATGTGATAGCTTTGAATTTTTTAGGGTCAAATTTGATGTACCACTTGGATATAATGAATACAAAGAATTTTCTTGATGTGATACCAAAGACAAACTTCTTGGGGTTTAGTCAGACTTTATACTCTCGTAGTCCTTTAAATATCCTCATAAGGACTTTAGGATGCTCTGCTCATGTTCTATATTTTGATAAAATATTATCAACATAATATTCAATAATAGCATGTATCATATCATGGAAAATTATTGTCATGGAACTTTGATAAGTTGCACTAGCATTCTTTAATATGAATGGAATGACTTGGTAATATAAATCTCCCCACAAAATAGTTGAAAGTTGTTTTATGTTGATCTTCTAGTGCGATTCAGATCTATTTGTATCCCAAGAATCCATCCATGAGGGAAAAAATTTCATATATAATAATTTAATCAATGATCATTTTGATATTTGGAAGATGAAAGTAATCTTTTGGGTAGGGTTTATTGATGTCTCTGAAATTAGTGTATATGTAGATTCCACCTTGTGGCTTACTGACATGCATAATGTTTGAGATCCATTTTGATTAATCAATATGACATATGAATGCAACATCCAATTTTTTTTGTAATTCTTATTTGAATAGTAGTGTGACCGTGGGATGTATCTTAATTTTTTTTTGCTTGATAGGTCTATCATCTGGATATACAACAAGATGATGGACTACCAAATAAATATCTAAGCCTAGTATATTTGCATAAGACCATCTAAATATGTCGATGAGTTATTTTAGAAATGATATTACTACGAATTGTTCTTTAATATTGATGGTGTCCCCAATTTTGATTATCGTCAAGTTGTCTCTCATTCCAATATTGACATCAATAGTCTTTTCTACTAATAATGGAGACTAATCCTACATATATGTTGAAATAGGAGGGAGATGATATTCCTATTATGTTTGTATGATGTTTGAATATTGTGTGAACATGTCATCATATGCTTATCATTCTTTGGACTAAGAGAGTCATCAAATTATTTGATTTTGGGGTTATTATATGCATTAGTGTCATGCTTATGGGATAAGTAAAATTTCCCATCCATTAATGCCTTAGAGAGGTTTTCACCAACATACACGTCTTCTTTTTTTAATGAATTTGATTTTTATTGTCTACTAGTGCCTCAAAGAGGTGTTTACTATAGGATTATACTTTTTTATTATTTTGAATTTTTTATTATGTTTTTATTTTTTTGATTTATTTCTAAATAGGGAATTCTACATATTCCCAAAGGAAGCACACATGTCTAAATTGATTTCTAACCCCTTTTTGTTATCTATAGAGGGTAAATGATATTGAATGCCTATAAATTATATAATTGCTTCATAATTTTGAAATATATCAAAGGATGGTTCCTCTCACTAATCTTAGTTAATAAGTTCAGGATGATAGAGGTCAAGATTAACAGTGTAAATGGATGTTTAAATGAATAGGTTAGTGGCAACAAGGTCCTTGTAGAGGTTATGGATTAACCTTGTTTCAATGTCTTTATTAGATAAGGATTCCTAAGAGACTAGGGAGGTGTTAGATATGACATAATAGGGGTCACCACCTTGTTGTTTTTAAACTAGAGAACTATTCAAGTAAAAATATTTAGCCAAAATGGATTCCAAAACTCCATACTCATTGAACCCAAGTCCTTTTCCTTTATAATTAATATTTTTTCACATGTGATTAGCCTTTGGATATTCATGATTTTTAAATCAATATTCATTTCCTTATTTAAATATCCAAGAATAATTTGATTGGTCTATTTACTCTTCAAATAGGAGGCTATGTTGAGCAAATGTTGTCTTACCACATTGATAAGCAATCGACCTAACTTCCTACATGGTGGGATGCCCATAGCTTCAAGGTGAAACTAAGATTTCATATACATGGAAGGTGTTATATTCATATTCATTACATCCTTTAAGAATGATTTTAATGTGAGATGACACAATAAAATTAGAGGAAGTAGATGGAAAATAATCAGGAGGAATATATGGTTTGGTTTTTTTATTATCAATGGGTATGATCTTAGTACTTAGAAAATAAATGGAATCTTGATTATAGAATCATAAATTTGACACATTGATGGAGGGTGGATGGTACAACTTACATTTCATGTATCCATGGGTGACCTAAAAGGATGTTATAGGGTAGTTAAAAATCTACCACGTTGATCAAAGTTTGATGAGTAACATGTCCCATAATGACAAGAAGATAAATAATGTCATATGGATATATTTAATTATCATAATTATCCTTTATAGTGATATTATATGGTCCCAAAATGGATTTTAAGTATCCCAGTGATATGTACCATAGGGCCCAAGAAAGTGTGTGTGAGACAACCAAGTTTTGGTTGTGAAGAGTGAATGCAAATAGAGTATTCAGATGGAGCAATCAAACACATATTCAATGGAGTAGAAGTATTGCTTGTAGGATATGAAACTTATATTCATAAATGATAGAATAGGGAATATAGAGTAAAATGTCTATAGTGAGTTTAAATAGAGTAGATGCATAGAACAAGTTAACTATTTCATGACTATGTGAATGGCATTGATCTGGTTATTGTATGTGTGTGTATATACATTTATATCTATAAACCAAATGCATATGTTACATATATAACATGAATAATATAATAGTAGTGCTAAATAATATTTAGTTACCAATGATGATGTAAATAACACATTAATATTTTTAGATGTGGTATTTGGTAATGGATAAAATTGTTAATGTCTATGTTATCTCTAACTACATCCAATCCCAAGATCCTCTTTTAGATATAATGGATAGTTGGGAATTTTGAATTATCCATATGATAAGGGCTTGATGACATGTGGTTGTGATACAATTGGGCACAAGGTCATAAATAATTATATGGACAAGTTCTAGTGAGGTGAGTATGACTATGAGTTGTGTGATGCATAGTGAGGTGTGCATGTTATGATCTGAGGAGATCAATCGATGAAATTCTATGAGCATGTATAGACTTATGTATAAGGTTATCAATAAACTTAAATAAAAGGAGTGTGCATGATTATGTGAGAGGTGAAAGTTATGTATAGTAAAAAAAAGAGGAGTGGGTTCAACTATGCAGTGGTTATGCATGGATCATCCACCCTTTCTTGAAGATCAATGGTCTTCATTATGTTGGTGCATAGTTGAGGGAATTACACTTGAATTTGTTGAGAAGTGTACCACTTTTATCAATAAACATATTATCTAACATTGACCACTCAAAAAATTTGATGTGTGTCATGGAGGGTGCACATATCTGTTACTTCAATGATTTAGACCTTGTTTTTAAGATGCAAGTGTTTGGGATATAAATCAAAAGGATGTTGTGTCAATACTAGATCAAAAAGTGGCAATGTATAAGGCTTGAGAATTTACACATTGAATAGTATGTGCATGCCCAATTACTGAGGTAGATCAAGAACAAAGGTGTTATCACCATATGCATGCAAAATGGTATAAGGAACATAACACATAGGTTTGATCTTGTGGTGTGGACCTTTGAAGTGATCCTTTTAAAGGTGTAACCAAATTTTATCACCAAATTAGAATGAATGAGATTTGAAATGTGTGTTGTGTCACTCCTTGTACTTAACTTCGGTGTGAGATAGAATCTATTGCACCTACTAATGAATATCTTGGATGTGTTATAAAAACTTCTTGGTCTTGGTCACTTCATATTCCTATGTGCATGAGTCAGTACCACCTAGTGCATAGTAAGAGATGTTTAGAGGTGCAAAAGGTTGAAACCCAAGACATGTATAGAATGGATTGTGACTCTATATCTATGAAAGGCTTTGTTATAGGTATTCTAAATGTATAAGAGATTATCATCCCACTTGCAAGCATGTACATAATTTTACATTTGTAGAATATGAACAAGTGTGTCATTAACCACCTTAGATTTCCCATCTATTTGTGGATGAAAGGCCATCGAATGATCCATCTATGTACCCATCAAGTCCCATAATGATTTCCAAAATGACTCACAAAGTGTGGATGTCAATTGGAGATAAAGGATGTTGGAAGCCCAAAATGAACCCAAATATGGTTGAACAAATCTTATACAATGTCAACTACATCAATTTTATTATTTTATACGATCATGATAGACATCTTATATAACCTATCAACTAAAATAAATAGATCATCATGTTATCATCTCATCATAAGTAACACAATCATGAAATCCATGCTGATAGATTCCCATGGTTTGGATGAAATTGATAGAGGTGTGTAAAGTACTAGCTTCATATTCATGAGATTGGAAATGCAACAAGGAATAAAAGACTTGATGTGGTGTTCCACATTTTTGAATATGTGTAGCCAAAATAAGTGTGATTTCAATGTTATATTCTTTGTTACACTGAAGTGTCTTAAGATTTTAACATAATGCACCTCCTAAATGAGTCATTGGCAAGGTTCACCATTAGGAACACAGAGATGTCTAAGCTTGTAGAGAAGCTAGTTGGATAATTAGAACTCCTAAACTTGTGTAATTTGTACTAGCTGAGTGTAATTTATTGTGAAGTCCTATTCAAATTAGTAGACAGATACCCAGTCTATGAAGTTATGACCATGCATGTCTAGCATCATGATGAGCATATGAACTGATGGTCAGCTAAGGTAATCTACTACCTTATTTTCCTTCCCTTTCTTTTACTTTATTATGAGATGAAATTAATATAGGTAATTCATCTATTTCATGTGATATGCATTCTCTATCTTATTCTATGCCTATAGGAACTGAAGTGGCTTATGGTCTAAATGAACAACTATCTCCTTTCCTAGAATATAATGTCTCCATTGATTAATTACTTGCATAAAATCAAATAGTTCTTTCTCATAAGTGGATTATATTTTCATCATGTCACTAAATGTCTCTAAGTGGTATGTGACAAGATGTCCATGCTACATGAGCACTGCACTAAGTGTGTAGTTAGACACATCATTGTGAATTTCAAAAGAATGCACAATGTTAGGCATTATGAGAATAAGTGTTTCTCATAGGCATTTATTGAATGCCTCAAAATCATAATGTTATGCATGATTCCAATATAACTTGGTTTTAGCACATGCTATCTAGCTGAGAGCCCAAGAGATGTGTGATAAGCCAAGAGTGAAACTATTATAAAAGTTAGCAAGTCTAAAAATACTCCTCAATTCTATGAGATAATGTGGATTAGGCTAATCTTTGATCACTTTAATCTTCTTTTTATCTACGTGGATTATTGTGCAATCAATAATGTAGCTCAAGTAATTGATCTATGTAACACCAAATATACACTTTGCTAAGGGGTTTTGTAGCATATTTTGATGAAAGGTGTTGAAGACATGTGAGGTGTGTTCTAGGTGCTCCTTCCAAGTCTTACTAAAGATGAGAATGCCATCCAAGTAGATGATGATGAAATATTTGAGGAAAGGCATGATTAGATCATCCATCAAGCACATGAATGTGGATGGTGCATTAGTTAGGATAAAAGGCATGACCAACCATTCATACAATATTTCTCATGTCTTTAATGTTTTCTTCCAGATGTCTTTAGGATGAATTAGAACTTGATGGTAACCTAAATTCAAGTTGATATTGGTGAAGTATTGAGCACCTTAGATTTAATCTAGAAGGTCATCAATGCATGGTAGTGGATACTGATTCTTCACCATTATATTTTTGAGTGCATAATAATCTATGAAAATTCACTAGGACCCATCCTTCTTGAGTGTGAAGACTATCAGTCTCCTACAAGGTGAATAGCTAGGCCTAATCTTGCCTTGATTAAGGAGATATTATTTCTAGTACTAGATTTTATCATTCTCTCAAACTATTCTACAATATAGGGGATATTTGGAAGAGGTGATCTAGGGACCAAATTGATGTGGTATTTTATTGCATAGTGTTTTGGAAGGCCTTTAGGCTCTACGCAAACTTAATTTTTATACTTTAATAACTTGTCAAGCTATTACTACTACAATCTTGTGTGTGTTATATATTACAAGTTTGACTTTGTCATTTATTGTGCAGGTGTGTTATGGAAAACCATTAGTAACACAAACTTTTGTGTATGTGAGACAAGTTTATGACATTTCTTGGAGAGAACAAGGTGACCTTTCTCATGGGCACTTATTCAAATAGGTGGTAAAAGTGATTTTTCACATGGATAGTCCTACATTGTGGCTTGTCTTGATATTTAGCTTCATAATTGTATAGGTAAAATATTCCCAAGAAAATGTCATAGACCTCTAGATATGCTATGTCACAATTGATTTTATCCTTAATCAGCTTGAATTTATTTTAAAAATACACTATCATTGGACCTATATATCTTTCCCTATTACAACCACCCTATAAAATATGACTTAGGGTGCATAATAGTGTTAAGACCAAGGCATTGAGTTGTTTATTACACAATGATGTTATTATAACTACGATTATTGATGATGATGTGGAGAGTTTGACCTTTCACCCAAAACTTGGCATGGAAGATACATTCATGCTCTTTAGAGATGTTGATCATAGTGGTGATGGTGTTTAGATAAGAGGAATTTGGATTTGTGTTATCCATTAGTGTGGGTCTTGATGTAGATTATGTGAGTAGGGATTGATACACGTGACATTTAGAGTCATCATGGGTGCATGAGGGATGGTAATGACACCACTTATCATCAGAATTATTATTACCTTTGTTTAAAGTAGAAGGTATGAGAGACTTCAAGTATTAAGTAGTCTTATGAGGTTTCTCACTTTTGAGAGAAGGGTTCTACTTCTACGTAAGGGGTTGTGATGTGGATTTATTTAAGGACTGAGCCTTATGCACTATGTTGGATGAAGAGGTGGTATGCTACTTCATCTTTTTATTATCATTGATCTTGGGAGCATTGTAATATGCTTACCCTAGAGTGTTGTAGTTCAATAACTCTAGATTCACATAGATATAAGGTAAGAGTCTATTTATGTACTTAAACACCCTACATTTTTCACTTAAGTTCTCTTACAGATACCCAGAGTAGTCATGGAATACATTGGTGTAGTCTTCAACATGTATATTAGGAATCCTAAGAGCACAAAAATGTTGATTAGTTCCTTATTAGTTAAAATGATAAAAATCCATGCTTAACAATACACTATAACTAAACACTTTTGGCTAAAAACTAAGGGGAACATAACATAATGAACAAGATCATAAAATAGAGATAAAAACAACACAAATAATTTACGTCCTCTGTCAAATTTGATGTCTACTTATTGTAATAAAGACATTCATGCTTAGTATATGAGATTAAAGACTCTTTTCAATGCTTCTCCATGATGGTAACACTTATCCAAT
Organism: Torreya grandis; assembly: GCA_037957365.1. Taxonomy (NCBI): domain Eukaryota; kingdom Viridiplantae; phylum Streptophyta; class Pinopsida; order Cupressales; family Taxaceae; genus Torreya; species Torreya grandis. The sequence goes on from JARHVA010003713.1 coordinate 1,827,963, forward strand.
GGTCACTTATGGCTTAGATTTTATATTGGCTTAATTTAGTGTGAAGATTGGCATAAAATAGGCATTATAACACTACTCTCAATGGTTTCTTAAATACATTCGTAAAGAATAATCTTAAACACAAAATATTATTTAGGTATGATGTGGGCACTTGTATTTATAACTCTAAGAAATAAATCTAACCCTATTGAGGTTAGGTTAAATTCTAACTTTGGTTGTGTCTAAAATAACCTAGGTCATGTCAGGTTAATCCTATGTTGGGTCAAAACACTGATGAAATATTGACACCTTAGTTTCAAATATTTATATGCCATCAGAACTAACTTTAGATATTTGTGAGATTATGAATCACATTTTTTAAATATTTAGGAATGTATAAATCACTTTATTAGTTCATTTGACCTTTGACTTCACATTTGGCCTTTTTTTATAAATGAAATTCACTAATTTGATTTGGATTTTTTATTAAGGCAAGTTAATTAAGATTTTCAATTTAATTAATATTTATTAGTGTTTTTTGGCTTCTGTAAATTATTTTAATTTTTTTTAATTAATAGCTTGATAGGCTAAAAGTGTCAAATTACTAGATCATAATTTGACTAGGGTTGAAACCAAACTAGGTTATTGGTGTATATAGGGTAATATCCCAAATAAGCAAGCTTCACCACATTTTAAAGTAATTAAATATTTTACATAGATGAAATTGGGAAATTTAGGTGGTTTATAGGCTTAAATTTCATCATTTTCTAGAAATTCATTTGAATCCCAGTTCAGGCACAAAAGTGGTCAAAATTGAGTGTCTACAATTTGCCCCTATTTGAGAAGGCATTATAAGACACATGCACAATAACATATTTTGAAAGAATGATTTTTTTTTAAGAATAAAAATCCATGTAATTATGGAATGATGCTATAAACATAGTCTGGGAAGCCTACGATGCCCCCTCGAGGGAGTGGCTGACACATACGATTGATGAACAGTCCCTAAAAAAGAAAGAAGGGGAAGAATGAAATTAAACCATTGATGGGTTTAATACAATCAATATAATGCTTACACATATTGATTAAAATACTAATTTTCCCAAATATTATTATAATTAAGGTTAAGACATTGATTTTTCCTAAGGTATTTATAACCAGTGGCATATAGGTTGAGATAATGATTTGCCCAAAGGCAATTATAATCAATGGCATAGGTATGCACCCTATTAGGGTGGATAGGTTAAAATAATTAATTTACCAAAGGTGTTTATAATCATTAGGATTACCTAAATTGAAAAATAATTTTTCCCAATAGGGTGGATCTGATTATGATAACTTGGTTATGCTCTAATAGGGTAGATTGGTAAGTATAACTCAAGGATATAACCTATCACATAGATTAAAGTTGAGTGGGAACAAAAATAGGTGTGATGGTGTAATGAATAAATAATCCATAAATAAATAGGCACATGAGGATGCACAAAGTGATGAAAGAGATGGTTGGAATAAAAAAGGTGACTGAGCTAACTCGAGATACGTCATGTATCCAAGAGCTACCCATAAAGTCCAAATAAACCTCAAACCAATGTAGTTCACCCAAAAGAGGGCATAAATGGAATGAGGAATATAATAAAATAAGAATAATTGATCAATGTGAATGATTTGATTATACCTACCAATGCAAATATGTTCATCCTTATTGGCATCGATACAACTAGAGTGGTTAATGAGTTGATTTGATTAAGGAATAGGGGATGACTATTAATTTTCCAAAATAAGGCCAAGGAAGCTCATGTAATGAACGTGTAATCATGGATTGAAAGTGAACTATCACAATATATGGGTATGAATTCAAACTACCTACTATTATGGAGATGCACGTCCTAACTAGCAAGGATTAGAATTCATTTATTATTTAATTACTCTGCATTTGGGTGATGTTTGGGATATGATAGTTTGTGATCTCTGAGAAGTAATTCCATTGCATTAATCTAATAGTCTCCATATTCTTAATTTTTGTTTTAGCTTGTGATATTATGCATCATAGTTATGAATAACCATAATAACAATATATACCCTAAACATGGAAAACTTAGTTTAAATGCTAATATAAACAACCTAAGAATAATATATGAATAATAAAATCGAAAGTGTAAATATAATAAATAAACGAAGCATATTAATAAATATAGACATTCATAACTTAAGTATAAGATATGTATAATAAAAACTTAAGGGTAAATAAAATGTAATAGCTCTATGAAAACTGAGGAAAATATAAAAAGATAAAAAATAAAATAAAAACAAACAAACAAATACATGAAACAAATAAGCAGAACAAACAAAATAAATAAATAAATAAAGATTAAAAAAAACCAAACAAAAAAAACTAAACACAAATAGACTATACAAACTATACAAATAGATGAACAAAACACCAATAAATAAAAATAAATAAACAAACACAAATAAAAAAATAAACAAACAAGGCTAGAAAAAGTGCAAGAAACAAACTATTCTGAACACAAAAAAAACTAAGTTAAATAAATAACAACATACAAAAATTGGTTAATTATAATGTTAGTACAAAAATAATATAATTTATTTGTTAGTGTGTAATAAATATGTTTCTCTTGGCAACAGGGTGACCCCTAAGCTAGGTAGAAATGACACAGGTTAAACAACACAAGATCAACTAGCACATTGTTTCCCCTAGGCTATAAGGAAACAATGACAAAAGGCATGATGGAAAAATAGTTTCCCCTTAGCTATAGGGAATAAAAAACACAAAAAAATGGCCAACATTGCCCTTCAGCTATAGGATATAATGACATAAATAAACAAAATGGGAAGAATAGAAGAAATAGAAGGGGTAGTCGAGCTGACTCCAAATGAACTAGATAAGTGGATGTTGCTTACATAGTTCCATGGACACAAGATCTAATGTGAACATTAGGCCAAATGTAGTTCTCCTAGGATATTGGATAGAATAAAATGGATGATAAGAAAACATGATTGACCTATATAGGAAAATGGGAATGATCTTGCAAAATGGTGTGTAAGAAAAAAGGGGGATGGCATTTCACAATCATGAAAGCATCAATACAAATAAATCATGCAAGTGCAAGAGTATGGTTTCAACTGAAAAACACACTAAAATATAAGAGACAAACATCCACTAATGAACTAAATTGATAATTTATAGTGTTTACTATATCTATGGCTTTGAATGAGAATGAGCTCACAGAATGGCGAGAGCATTCGTAATGGTTTCTCATAAAATTGTGAGAGAATTCAAAGAAAAATTTCTCACAAAATTATGAGATCAAAATAAAATCTAAGTGGTCATCAGTGCATTGAGTGAAAATGCACAATGCTCACAACGTCAACTTGTAAAATGATGAGAGAGTATGGCTAAGGCCAATAAGGATGGGGGAACTAAAAGAAAAGTGGTTTTTTATGAATTATCTTGGAGCCCAAGATCCTTAAGGAAAATAAGTGGTAAAAAAATAAAAGAAAGTGATGGTGGCCAAGATAACCTGAGATACCCCCTATATCTAAGTGTTGCTTACATAGTTTGTGCAGACCTCATGTTGATGTAGTTCTCTCAGAAATGGGAGGAAAAAGACCAAGGTGGTCTAGAAATGAAGCTACCTATATAAGATGGCCCATCCTTAAAAATTTTGATGGCTTTATATCTTTCATGGAAATTCTAAGCCAATTTTCATGATTTTGTTATTTTTAGGATTGTATTAGGTCTTTTCAAATATTTATGGGTTTTGAAATGTTTCAGGTGTTTTTGGAATTTTTTAGGTATCTCAACTTGATTGAGAATTATGAGAGATAAAATATAAATTGCAATAGCATAGATTAAACATGATTGCAAAATGTTGAGAGAATTCAACCTTAAATTAATCATAAAATGATAAGAGCTTTCAAAATTAAATTACTCATAAAATGGTGAGAGCGTTCAAACTTAAAATTTATCAAAAAATAGTGAGAACATGGACAAGGGGTAATTGAGCTGATCTCAACATTAATTTAGTGATGCCTACATAGTCCATCAAGACCTCAAGTCACTGTAGTTCTACCTACAGAAAAGGCATGTGACTAAGTACCATCAAGTTTAGGTAAAGGTAAATGGGAAGGTAAAATGGAAACAATGATGGAAAGATGATGTAACAATGCATGGTAAATGTGTTGTTACTAATTTTTTCATAGGTGGTTATACTTAATAAATAATGACAAAGGGTTAATGGTACTAATTTTCCCATAGGTGGTTATAATTAATAGCACAAGTATAGAATGTAACAAAAATTGAAGGATGTATTTTTTAGTCCCACTATCATACTACTTTCATACAATGCCATTCAAATGTCAAATTTTGAAATAAATACTAGAACTAAATCTGTTATCAACCACTAAACATGCTCAAACTATAAATAAATCAAAACCAAGGCTAAATGTGATAGGGTGGGTTAGGTAAAAATAACTAGCTGGTAAGTGGTTAATGTCATGGTAGAATGGTAAGGGTATAGCATAAAGAACTGGTATAATGCGGCATAAATTAAAAGATCATTGTAGAAAATAATTATATTCCCTCAAGCATAAATTTTTTTGAGGTGCATTATGTTCATCAGTTCATCAAGATTATCTCCTTTTAGTGTGGTGAGCCTGTATGCTCCAAAACTATAGTTATAAATGACTGCAAAAGGCCCTAACTTGTTTGGTTGGAAATTTCCTTTTTTCTTAGTTTTAACATTGACATTATTCTTATTCTCCTTTAACACAAGTTCACTAAGCTTTAATTCATGATTCTTAATGTGCCTATTGTATTGACCTCTTAATCTATTCTAATATGCCTAAAGATTATTCAATGTGGTCATACATTTTACATCAAGCAAGTATGACTTTTACAAGCAAGCTCTTATGTAATCCTCATAATTGATTATGTGCTACAATAAAATATAGATAGAAGGAAACTTGACCTTGAGAGGAATAATGGCTTTAGTGCCATAAATAAGAGAATAGGGGTAGATCCTATTGCAGTACAAAATGTGGTATAGTATGCCTAGAGGGCATTAAATAGATACAAGTGTCATTTACAACAAGTATCATTGATAATATTATCTAGATTATTAATAATAGTTTTATTAGAATCCTCAGCTTGGCCATTACCTTACAGGTAATAGGTAGTAGAGAAATGTTATTTGATATGATATTGGGTACAAAGTGCTTTCACATCTTTGTTTTTAAATGATATGCCATTATCAGATATAATGTCAGAGGGTATACCATAAAAACAAATGATAAGGCTATATATGAACTTGGATATCTTTTTACTAGTTACAGAAGTGATGGAAATGGCTTCCACCTACTTAGTGAAGTATTCTATAGCAGTTAAGACATTTTTATGGCAATCTAAGGATGTAGGGTTTATCTTCCCTACAAGTTTGAGTCCCCAAGTTGATGATGACCATGGAATTATCAATGGTTTGAGTGACTTGTCTATAGCATGAATTATATTAACATTCTTCTAAAACTTTAAACACCTCTTCATATATGAAACTATGTCTACTTCCATAGTCAGTCAGTAATAACCAATATACAATAACTTTTTGGCTAAGATTTCCTTACTAGTGTGGGCTCCACACATTCCTTCATGAACTTACCTCAATCTAGTCTTAATTTTTCTAAAGGTAAACAACAAATCAAATCCCCATCATATCTTTTATGATACATGGTTGGTCCAAGTAGGCTATAATAAGCAATTTTATGGATGAAGGCCTTTTTTTATGTGATAGGTTAGGAGGTATAGTTTTGTCTTGAAGATAGGCATATATGTCTAAGAACTAGGGAAATATGGGACCAAAAATGTCACAAACCATATTGATGACTGATTGTTCATATACCAATACTAAGAAATGTTTAACAAGAAATTGATAATCCCTTGCTCTATCTATGATATGAATCATGGAGCCAATTATGGCCATGGCACTAGATATTTTATTATTAGCTTGAGGTACTCTTTCAAATTAGATGTTGGAAATATACTTCTTGAGAGTATTGAACATATATTTATAGGGCACCAATTTATCATCCTTAGTTTGGTACTGGTCTATGACTTGATTGATGATTAACTAAGAATTACTGTAAACTAGTAAATGTTGGATGTTCTACTATACTACTTGATGAAGATTTACAATGAGTGATTCATACTCAGTCATGTTATTGGTACAAGGAAATCTAATAAAAAATGACTTATGAATAAGATCCCATTGTATCATAACAAATAATATTCTAGAACCTAATCTATGAGCTATGAATGAACCATAAAAGTACATCTTCCACTATTCTATCATTAGGAGGTGCTTATGCTTCTATGATGGTCATAATGGCCCCATTTAGAAATATAATTATAAGAAGTTGAGTATCTTGAAGAGGAACATCTACAAGCTAATCTATGAGTACTTGTCCCTTAATGGAATTTTGACTAGCATATTCAATTTTAAAGTCACTAAAAATCATGATCCACTTTGCCATGCAGCCTTATAGGTCTATTTTATAAATTAGATACTTGAGTGAATCTACTTTAATAATAACAATGGTCTTGTTATTTAACATGTAATGATGTAACTTTTTGGCTATGAACACCATTGCTAAATAGGATTTTTCAATCCATATATAATTTTGCTCATACATGACCAATGTTCTACTCAAATAATACATGACATGATTTTTTTCCTACTCATCATATTGTGCCAGAAGTGCCCATAAGACAATTTTAGTCATTCATAGGTAGAGTAATAATGGCTTGTTTAGCATCGATTGTAATAAAATAGGTGGATTGGCAAGATACTCCTTAATATGATCAAATGCTTTTTGGACTCTTCATTCTAAGAGAAAGTAATTCCATTATTTAGTAAGTGTGTAAATAGGTGGAATTTATTAGCCAAATATGATAAGAAGTGTCAGATTGAGTAGATATTGCCCTGTAAACTATGAAGCTAATTTAAGGTAGATGGAAATGACATTTCTATAATATCTTGAACTTTAGATAGATCAACTTTAATGCCCCTACGAGAGATAATAAATCCTAAAAATTTGATAGAAGTTATGCTAAATACAAACTTTTTTCATTAAGCCTAACATTGTACTCATGAAGTCTCTCAAAGATTTTTCTTAGTATGACTAGATAGTTGACATGGGTCATTGATTTACCTAGGATGTCATCGACATAGTCTTCAATAATGCCATGCATGATATCATATAAACTCAATATCATGGATCATTAGTATGTGGATTTGTCATTATTAAGTCTAAAAAATATCACTTGATAACAAAATATTCCCCAAAGAGTGGTGAACATCATCTTGTGTTGGTGTTTTGGTGCAATTATGATCTCGTTATATCCTAAAAAGCTATCCATAAGAGAACACATTTGATACCTAGCCATTGAGTTAACTATCATGTCAATGTTATGTAGAATAAATTTGGATTTCGTGTAGGATTTGTTTATATCACTAAAATTAGTGTAGATTCTGATACCTTTTGGTTTCTTTCTCATAGGTATAATGTTTGAAATCCACTCTAAATAATTTATCAGTCTGATGCATCTTGCATCTAAGAGTTTCTCCAACTCTTTCTTGACTAACATAATAATACAAGGATGCATATTATGTAACTTATGCTTAATGGGTTTGGCATCATGATATCTAATGAGATGGTGTAAAACCAAGGTGGGGTCCAAGTATGACATATCTGAATAAGCCCATAGAAATATGTCAAAAAACTCCCTTAGAAGGGATGTACAAACTTTACATTCCTTCTCAGTGAGGGATGGACCTAATTTGATCCACTTTGGGTCCCCTAAAGTCTTAACAAGAAGTGGAGAACCATCTTCTAACATAGTCGACAAAGAGGTAAACTAGTTGGTAATGGCAAAATCCTCTAGTCAGACTGGCTCATCTAATTCTCCCCAGTAGGATGAAATGAATAATCTAGGGCACTCTTGAATGATCTATGAAAAATATTACCACTCCTCAATACTAATCTCTAACCCATAAATAGTCTTTGGAGTATAGGTCTCCTATGATTCATAGGAAGAGGAGTGAACATCCCCATCTAATGGCACTAGAAACTAGTTTTCACTAAGAAACTTACCTTTTTATTTACTTTTACCCTAGTCAAAAAGTGCCTCAAAGAGGTTTTAAATTTTAGACATTAATGTTTAAATTTATTTTTATTTTTGGCTAAGGAATTTTACATTCTCTTTGAAGTAGGCAGTAGGATCCAGTCTAATAGAAAAACCTTGTTTGTGATCTCCAAGAAGAATGTGATTAATCAATCCCAAAAAGTTGCATATGGCCTCATTGTTTTCAAACTCATATAATGGAATTGTTGATTCTTATTGGTCTTATTCTATCAATTATGGGTGATAAAGAGTTAATGATTATGGTTGATAAATAGGGTTAATGATATAACTAACATGGGGGTTAAACAAATTTGTAGTGGAAAGGTCATTGTAGATGCTATAATCAGACCCTGCATCACTACCATCATCATATTCACTATCAATGGTGTTAGAAAATTAATAAGATATGTGGGGTTACCCCTTGGTGGTTTAAATCCAATACCATGGGTTCCCTTTTACTTGGTCATTGAAACTAGTTTGACAATGCCTTGTTGATGTAACTTGAGGTCTCTGCCTTCATAAGTTAGGTGATCCATAATCCAGTCAAGAATAAGGTACTTTACACTTTGGTAATAGTCAACTAACTAATTAGTGTAAATTTATAAATTATGTTCTACTAATGGGTCCTATTCTAGGCCAAAGGTTGGTTTGAAAACAATGGGTTTGTTTAGCTGAGATTTTCCTTTAGTTTACCACTTTATGTGAGTATCTTTGGCCTTAGGTCTCCCATAAGATTTTTGATTTTTTGACAATTTGTCAATATGGAATGCATTATGAGTAATGTATTTTCTGAGACATTTGTAAGCTATATAAAATTAATTTGTAATGTTTGGTGGAGGCATGACTAAGGTAGAATTTAGGCTATGTGGGTCAATGTAATTAGCTTCTGGTCCTAATTCAATGGATTTTCCTTTTTCATCTCTTTCTTCATCAGATTTGGGCATAAGATTCAAACCAAATTGATAGTTATAGATTTCATACTTGGCCTTAAGATGTTTATAATATTTATATGGATGAAAATTAGCTAGTATAGTCACTTTCATACCTGAATGTGAAAATTTTATATACTAATTCAATGTAGAATATATAACCTTGATTTCATGGATTTAGGGCTAGCCCAATAATAGATTATAAGATAATTCTAGGTCCAAAACATGGCATAGAGTGTCATGGGTAAAAGGCCCAATGACCATTAGCAAGGTAATAGTACTTTGAGATTCTCATTCTTTATTATCATATGCCTAGATAATGATGGTATCTAGTTGAAAGTCAGATTATGTGTATCCAAGATGTTTGACCAACTTCAGAGACACAATGTTGAGGCCCAAAACATTGTCTACAAGGACACATTTAAATTTATGGTTTTTTATATCAACCTTAATGTATAATGGGTTATTATGTAGAGGGCCCAAGGATAACATTTCACTTTGGTCAAGGGTAAGACATTGGTCAAGGACTAAGTGTCCTACCATGGCTTGAAATTTTTCTATATTGATGTCATTTGACATGAGGGATTAGTTTAAGTACTCATTAAATATGTGTTTTTGGATGTTAGATGTATGTAGAAAATCCATGATGGATATATGTGTAGGTATCTTCTTTAACTGCTCCACAATATCATAGATCTTCCCCTCAATTTTGTCAGTTGGTTGATTTCTATATATGCTCATTTGTAATATTTAGTTGTCGTTCCTTGATAGTAACCTTGGATTTTTGAGCCATGATTATGTAATATTGATTTGGTAGTTGGTTGGGTAGGAAATGGGACCTAAAATAGTAATTCTAAGGTGTTCTTGATCCTGGTTGCTAACACAGTTTGAGCAATAATTACTAGCATAAGGGGGTTGGTAGGCATCACTAATCTGGTAGGCATTATTAGATGAAGGTTTAGGTATGTTGGTAGTTAGTTGAGGGTTAATGGTGATAGTGGAAACATGATTGATCATGTATTACAACATTATTATAGGTATATACAACATGATGATGACCTCCTTGGTTGGTTTGGTCAGCTTGACCTTGGTTCCAACCATTCTGCTATTATTATTGTAGTTAGCATTATTATTATTATTGACTTGAATTATCTATTGTTTTTATTACTATTGTTGGTAATGTTACTAGTTTTTGTTATTATTATCTTGGGGAAATGGATTCTGGTAGATGCCCAAGTTATGATTGGTCATAGGAGCATGGGTGTCTCTTTCTATCTCTCTATTTTCTAACATATTCTTAATCAAATGCTTGAATTAGATACACTGTAATATGAAATATCCTCTAACATGATGATACTCAAAAAAAATTGTTCTTTATACCAATCATTAAAAGGAATCCCTTCAGGGAATGGATTTGGTAGTGGCCAATTGATCATATTTACCTAAACTAATCTTTAAAACACAAATTCAATAGGTTCAGTAAGGTCACTGAATTGTCTGTCAATAGGTGGTCTTATCTTTGAGGGAGGGGCTTGTAATAGATTTTGATTCCATGGATGTTGGTTTTGTAGAAACTGTGGCTGAATGTATAGAGGTGGTGGTTACTAAATGCATATAGGTAAATGGATAACTGGTGTTTGCACCATCTGAACATGGCATGATTCAATGACCCCATTTCCAACAACATTTTTATTATGATTGTAGGGTTTTGGTGTCTCATTATTGTTGGCCTGAGGTGATGTTGAATCTAGTATTTGAATTGGGTTCTGATTATGGTTTTGGCCTTGGTTTTGGTTCTAGTTCTATAGGCCTTGAAGCTGATTTTGGATCTAATTAGAAGTTAACTTGATTATCCCTTTATTAACAAGGACTTTCTAAATCTATATTCCTTTCTCTATAACCTATTTTAATGTATGAGCATATTTTACATCTAGATGGTAAAATATCTCATTATGTAAGGTCTTGGTAAATATCATGACCAACTACTTATCTAGAAGATTATGAGTAAACCAACTCACTAGTGCTCTCCAATGTTGTAAGTATGTAGTGAAGCTTTCACCAGTCTTCTATTTAGCTTGGCCCAAGTCCACAACTATAATATCATGCTCAAGATTATATAAAAAATGTTGTACAAACTTTTTGGAAAGATCATCAAAGTTAGATACATAATTATTTAGCAATTTCAAAAGTGATTCCAAGGCTTATCTAGATCTACTCTTTGGAAGGAGTAGAAGTAAATATATGTCTTTATATGCCATTGGCTATAATGCAACAAATAATTATCTTAGATGCTCTTTAGGTTCATCTTTTCCCTTGTATTTATCAAATTTAGACAAATCATAACCTGACATAAATGGTATTTTTAGATACTCCATGTTGAATGGATAAGAGCATATTTCATGCGATTTGAATTTATTTATTTTATTTATAATCTTTATATCTTGAATTACATCCTTAATTTGTTGGAACTCTTGGGAAATAAAGCCAGATGGAGTGGCCTATTATTTTTGAGGTTGCACATTCAAAGGTGAATTACCTTGACCAAGGTAGGCATATTATGGAATTATTGTAACTTTAATTTTCACCCTTAGAGAGGTTTAATCAAGCTCTCTCCAATTGAGTTAAATTATGGGAACAACCCTAGGCTGTGGGTCACCTATGATGGGGTTGAACCTCTGAAGAAAGCCAAATTCCTCTTGATGGATCAACTATACTAATATTTATATTTGGAAAAGGGTTAGAAAAGGGAAAATGGATACTAAGAAATCTAATAGGGTGATCCACAAAATTAAGTGAGATGCACACAAGCATGTAATATATATTGAAGAAGAAAAAGACATTACTAGATCACATAATCTCAAAATCTAGATAATTACATAAGTATTTTATACATTAGGTTTAAGAAGCAATAAATGAAGCTAGGAGGAATTATAAGACTCACATAAAGCTTACATTAATGGTAGAAAGAACACAAATGCAAACCTACAATCAACTAGTAATCACCCTAAAATAGTCAATAAAGGAGGACAATGGGCATGGAAGATTTTCCTTCATAATTCCATCATGCACAAGCTTATTAAACACAATTCAAAAGAAAGAAATAGGTAAAGAAAGTATTTATTAGATTTTAGAGGTATTTCATACAAGTTTTGATAGGGTCTATCCTTATCAAATGATAGTCTCTACTCTTAAATAATTGAGAGAATCTTACAATCAAAAGTAAGAGAGTGTCCTCTTTTAAAATATGAGAGATAACTTACCAATGGGAAAGAGTGGGAGATATAGGAGAAAGGGGAGGGAGAGAGTGAGATCACATTAACCAAGAATAATCAATGAGATACCACGTTTTATTGAATGCTCCACCATATTTTTGGTTCCAATTAGGACTAATCCATCATCAACAAGTTAACCTACATTTTCTCTAACTAGTCTTCAAGTTTTCTCATTGATTGAGAGATCCACTAGAAGATAAGGGTTTGTTTTACATGATGAGTGATGACTAATTCTATTGGAGAAGAGATATTTATGTTTTTAAATAAAATTTAATGCTCCAAATACTTTATCCAACCCTCTAATCTACAATATGAATTTCTACGCCATCTCCACTTGCTTCATTATGAGGGTAAGGTCCTTATATCCATGTACTTGATAGAGTCATGCCCAAGTCTACTCTTACTAGCTATTTTTGGAGCTGAGACCATAATGAAATATGAGACACCTCTACATAACCATTCATATCTACCCCTACTCAATATTTGATCATAGGTCTACTATAGATTGAAAACCAATCTCCTTTATTGGTTTTTTTATAGCTATATATCGATGAAAAGCCAATAGGTCACATAACTTCATTATTTATTTCTATTAGGTATAAAATAGACCTATCCTACCTCTAAACCCTATCTAAGCTAAGAAATCATCATATGAAAAGGTATTATTTAAATAATAGTGAACATGATCATGGAAAAATATTTTTAATTCCCAAAAGATGGACCCTACACATTCCAAATCTTTGAACTAGAGGTTCATACTGAGATTTAAAGGCCTCACAACTCTATTGTTGACAACCTTTAATTATATAACTATGTCTTATGCTTTAAGATGATCGACTAAGATTTAATGGTGACATATGCCTTTGAATCATTTTATTTTTCTTGACCTGAGTTGAATTCAACTTCCACTTGAAAACCTTAGCTTTTAACTTTAATTTTAGCCATTGATCTTGATCTAAGCTTCGAATATTAATCTTGGCCATCAATATTGATTCAAGATCCTTAAATTTTTGACCTCACATACACCATATACATCCCTTTATATCAATGAACATGAGCCATATATATTATTATAGTTTAAATTGGTTGAGACACTTGTCACCCACATATTTGTTTTTGAGATTTATTGACCTTTTAACCTATCACTCATTGTTAAATCTACTTATATGATTGATTGTGCACCATTGATTCACCTAGGATCACTAACATATATTAGATTGTTGATCACCATTAGATTTGATCTGAGATCCCATGATCTTGACACCAGTCATCTATGTGTCTACCCTAAAAATCCTTTGACCTTTTGACTTGATGCTTACTGTTGATCTGGAATATATGATAAAATGTGCATTGTTGGATATTTGGGACCCATTGACATATATCAAATTACTGTTCAATATTGGATTTGATATTATTTAATGTCAAAAATTGAGATTATAACATTTTAATTTAAATGGCTAGTTCATGAAGCTTAAACTTGTCATTTCCATGCAAGTTTCACTCTGCAAGTTTAACTTTGAAGCTTTATATCTTGAGATAAAAGAGACAGTAAGACATGAAATTTTTAGAGGACGATCTTGGCACTAAAATAATCATGTATATGTGTTATTTTATCCTTAACTTGTTCCTTAAGTGAATTTATTAGATGCATAATCAAGTTGATATGTTAATTATGCATGATGTGTTTGTGACAGTCTAGGCCTTTTAGGCTTGTGCTTGAACTTTCAAGGCTAAAAATGAGTCTCTAAGACCTATGAAACCTGATTTATGTCCATGATGGTCATGATCACCATGATAACATGTTTATATTTACACTTTGAAATCTTAGACCTGTTTCCAAGCCTATTTCCCAAAGATCAACAAATTACACTTTAAGCTTACTTAAAGTGTTTCAAAAGCCTTATAAGCAATATGAGAACTTATTCTCTTACTTTAGGTCCACTCATTCCATCCAAAACTTTGATTATTTGATCAATCCATACCAAGACCTCTATACACTGATCCATATAGGTAAATTTCCATATTTAATCCAAAATTAGCCAACATTTCTTACAACATCCTAGGGTTGCATGCCTGCTATGCAAGAGACTAATGGCCTTTAACTGGTCTATTAGGCATTTAAAGTCATAGTATTTTCTCTTAGATATCATGAAACTAACTCAAGGCTAACCCCTTTCTATAAAACCTCCTCTTAAACCAACAATGACCAAAAAGAAACAAAACAACAACAAATATGCCCAAGGCACTTATAGAAGGGAAACAAACAATTGAAAGAAATGTGCTCAAAGCACTTAGAGGAAAACATGAAATCTATTATAATATGTTAAAATATTGTGTAATAGATGAAAACTCTTCTAATAACAAATCTTTAAAAGAATTCCATTGACTGGGATGGGTAATACCTCTCCATCTAATTGGGCAAGATGAAAAACATTATTATGTTATTTGCATCCATGGATCAAGTAAGGACCACTCCACAAGCTATCAAAATCGGTATGGATGATTAGCTTGGCCTTATTTGAGTCCCATTTTAGGACTAGGTCCCCTTCCTTGAAGTCCCTTTCTATAACTCTATTTTTAAAGGCTTTTTTGACTTAAACTTGATATGACTCTAATGTCGTCATTGGAAGGTCCCTAGTTTCTTCTAGCTCCATGAGATCTATCATCCTCATGTTTATAGGCTCACTCTCTATCAACTCAAACTAATGGGCTAACTCCAATACAAGTAGTTAAAGATAAATGGATAGTTTGGCTTCTCTATCATATATAAAGACATATGAATAATTTCCAATAGTAACCTTGGGAGTCACTCTATCAGCCCATAAGGTTGTCCTTAGGTTTATATGCCACACTCTTTGATTTTACTCCATAGTTATCTTGATAATCCTTATCAAGTTATTGTTTGTGGACTCTATCAGTCCATTGACTTTGGGGTAGTAGTTGGAGGATGTGCTAAGGTATATGCCCAACTTAAGTGCCCATTTACTTATTTTCATGCTAACAATTTCCAACATTGTTATTTCATTGGCTTCTTTCAAAGAAATTGCTTCCACCCATTTGGTGAAATAGTTAGTTGTAATGATACCCATTTATGCCCTACACTTGAAGGTAGATTGATCATCCCTATGAAGTTTAACCCCCATTACATGAATGGTTGCTTCACTTGGATTAGGTTGAGAGGAAGAGTTACTAATATTTTTTTGCCTAAAAATAGAGCATAATTTTGACATTTTATAAGCCATGCATAGGCATATTTCAAAAGTTTGGGATAGTAATAATGAGTTCTCATTACCTTTACTACTATTCTTCTTGGAGTAAAATGGCTTCATGTAGGTCCATCATGAAACTAATTTAAGAGCTTTGTCACTTGGTCATCATCTATGCACTTAAGGATTACTCCATTGAGGTCCCTTCTAAAAATAACACCATAAAATAATGCATAAGGTATGGATTGAACCTTGAAATACCTTCTTTTTGATTTTTCTAAACCTTGAGGGCATTTTCCTATCATTAATAAATGTGTCATGTCTTGAATTCAACTAGTGTGAGGTGGAGGTGCATTTACTTTTGAGTTATATTATTGCACCAAAATAACTTCTTTATACTCTTGAATATCATCTACCATATGCTCACATAAGCCTTTGCCTGTTACTATCTTGGTGACTTTAATCTCCACATCATACTCTATGACTTTGGTAATCCAACCAACTCTTTTCTCATTCAAATCCTTGTTGAGAAGAAAGTTCCTCACTCTAGGATGAGACACCATAAGATGGATCATATTGTTGGAGAACATTGGTCTAAATTTTTTGAGGCTTCTCAAAGCTATAAGAACCTACTTTTATATAAAAGTATACATTACCTCATATCCCTCTATCCCTTGAATAAAAAAGGTAATTGGTTGCTCAAGTCCTTCACCATTTTTTTGTATTAACATAGTTGATATTTTGTCAATATTAGCAAAGGTGCACAATGTAAAATCCTCTTATAAATAAATATTCATGAGTGAGGATGCTTGGGAAATGGCTTCTTTGATGGACTCAAAAGATAATTTACCTTCATTTGACCAAGCAAACACTTGGCTCTTATTCATCATGGTGGTGATAGGTTCGACCAAATTTTCAAAACTAGGTATAAACCTTCTCACAAATTTTATCTTCCTAAGAAAGCTTTGGATTCATTTCTTGTGCTTAGGTAAAGAGAGTGCTAAGATAACACTTATTATATTAGGGTCAATTGATAGTCCTTCCTTTGAAATAATGTGACCCAAAAGTTTACCTTCATGAATAAAAAACACATATTTTTGGGGATTTAAAGAGATCCCATACTCTTTTCATCTTTCAAAGATCAACCTTAGATGGTCCATGTGCTCACTAGCCTTCTTGGAGAAAATCATGATGTCATCTAAGTAAACTAGTACCATTTGATTTGACATCCCTTGGAAATCCATGTCCATTACTCTTTAAAAGGTTTCCCCAGCATTTGATGACCCAAAATTCATCTTTTGGTAAGCATATGTGCCCCACTTAGTGGTGAAGGTAGTATTATACTGATCTTCTTCTCTTACCAACACTTGGTTGTATCTTAAATATCCATCCAAAAGAGAGAAACATTTTGAATTGGAAACTATCTGAAGTAGTTTCTCTATGTATGGCAAGGGGTAGTGATATTCTAAAGAGACCTTATTTAGATCCTTAAATTCAACACATGATATAATCTCCCCACTTTTCTTCCTCACAAGTACCAAATTAGCTACCCATGAGGAGTTCTTAACGGTAAAGGTGATCTTAGATTCAATTAACTTAATTCATTCTTTCCTCATAAGCTCTTTTATTTTGTGGTTTATAGGCCTCTACTTTTGCCTAATAGGTTTGGATTTAGCCTCTAGTTCTATAGTGTGTTGGGCCAACTTGGGATCAAAACCTCTTAGGTCACTATTTTCCCAAGCAAAGATGTCTATATATTCTTTATAACTTTTTATGAAAGCATGCCTTTTAGCTTTAGTGCTTACCTTTAAAAGTTTGAGGAGCTTGTCCTTGAAGATAAGGACTCTTTCATAGTTCTCTTCAATTTTTGACATCACTACCTTGCATTTTCTCATGTGATCTCCTTCATGGGAAAGACTTTAAAGGGTGAAAATCCCTTTAGGAATCTTATTAGATCTTAATTGAACTATTTTCTCCTCATACTGATGTTGAAACCTTTCTTGGATAATTAAGGAGAAATTTTCTCCTACTGCAAGAAATAGGTAATTTATTTGTCATTCTTAAAGACCTACCAATGGGCTTCATTACCTGGCACTAATGATCTTACCACCACTTTGACATGTGGCTACACCTTGGTCTTTTCCAATTCATTTGGGATATCAAATCGATATCCCATAACTACCAACCTATCAGCGTGTTGATTCTGATTTCTTGACATTGCTTGGATGTTAAAGGCCTCAAAATCCTTAATTAGGTCCCATACTCTATGTTTTTAAGAATTCATCAAGGGTTTCTTGGTCATATTATGGCCTATAACCTAGTGCACTATCAAATCACTATCCCCATAAACTTACAACTACTTGATTCGTCTCTTACTAGCCCATTGAAGGCCATGGATAAGGCCCTCATAATCTATTACATTGAAATAACTATTGAATTAGAACCTGTAAGAAGAGAAATATTTGTCATTTGAGGGTAATACTAGCATTGTACCTATACCCACTCCATGTTTTCTTCTTGAACCATCAAATAAAAATTTCCATAAGCCACTAGGATCCTCTTGAGGTCCAATGAGGGATGACATAGAAATATTCTCTTCATGTAAGTAGTAGACACCCATGTCCTCTTCAAAACCTTCTAAGGGATCAACCAAATGATTATCATTCCATAGTTCATCCAAGAACATGTCTGGTATCTCTCATGGGTGAGTATTCACTTCTTGACCAACCATATGTTCATCCTTATCAAGGATGGTGCAATTAAGGTTTATGTTGTTTGGACCATAAGGATCTATGTGGAATTTTTCAATGGGCAAAGACTTAATATATATCTTGGTTACATATCTTGTTATTAATTCCATGTATGACCAATCTATTTTAAGATAACCTCTAATCTTTGTAGTGAATTCCCTAGATAAGCATAGGGGAAAATAAGGAGGTACATCTAGGATCAATACATCTTGAACCACTGAGACACTAAGACAAGCATGAAAGGTCACTTTGAGGTCTTTGATTATGTCAAATGGCTTGGTAAAATAACCATGCAGTTGTAACACTCCTTTAGATTGAGGCTCATACTTTAGACCAAACTAGTCTGCTATGGACTTTGTCATTATTGAGGTATTATACCTACTATATACCAAACTATTGTGCATTAAAGAGTCGCTAATGATTACTAAAATATATAATTGAGGAGGTTTGACCACCTTACCTGATTACCCTTCATTGGGACCTTTAGTTGTATTGGTGAGAACCACATTCTCCTTAACTAGTTCATTCTCAAGAACCTTGATTCTTAACAACCCTTTTTGGAGGATGTATACCTAACCAAGTATGGAGAGCATATCCCAGATTAGCACACTCACATTATAACTTTTCATTTGTTTCACAATGTTGATAGGTGAACCACTAACCTTTGGTTGTGCTTTGGGAGCCACAACTACACCTTGATTTTGTGAGTTTTGGGATACAAAGACATTCCCCTAGATTTGATTCCTTGAAGCTAATAGAACATTTTGAATAATATTAGGTCCATTTGGCTTTGATATTGAAGGATTAATGGTAAGATTATCCTTAACTTCTTCCTTGTTACCATCCATGTTCCTTCTTTGAACCTTGTATATATTGCCACTAAAATGTATGCCTGGCTAGAACTTGCTTGTTGATTGAGTGCATAATACTCTTATTGCTCATAATTTACCATTTTATAACCCAATTGGCTTGGTCCTTTATTATTCCCTTGAATTTTTTGAGGCTATTTTAGTTTTATCATCATGGGAAACTTTGTGTTCTATTGGTAACCTGCTACCATTGATAATTGAAAGCGTGGTTGAAGTCAATGTTTGGGACAATGGATTTCCAAAAAGACTAGTTACAAGACATGTTACCCTTAGCTTCTTGAGAAACATTATTTTTAATAGGGACCAAGGTGTTTGATGTGCTTGAAAATTTTGGATTATAGTTTCTTTATCTATTGTATTTAGGCTTCCCTTGTCCCTAGCCTTGACCTTGGCCTTGGAAGTTTCCTTTGTAGGGTGGCCTATTTTCTTGATAAGATTTATATTGAGTTTGATATGAGGTTTGGTAATGCCTATTGAAATATTGATACCTCTTATAATTCACTAGATCATTTCCCAAGGATTGAAACATGCTCTTAATCTCTTGAAAGTTCTTATGTTCTTAGGAATCACTAGATTGACTAGTGGAAGCCTTTTATTAATTTGGTGAAGGTATAGTAGAAATTATAGGCATACCATGAATGACATCAAGGGGAGGAATATAAAAAATGGGTGGTATGATCTTAGGGAACAAAGGCATTGGTGGTCTAGGAGTTAGCTTGCTAGCTTAGACTTGACAGTTTTTTGCTCTAATTTCCACCTCATATGCATTTAGAAATGTGTTCCCTGCCATAGACTAGATCATTACTGCAATGTCACTATTAAGGGATTTTAGATAGTATAAGAAGGCAAAGTTAGGGGTAGGCCTAGCAAAAATTGGGATTTTATCCCAAGTTTTTTAGAACTTTGTATTGAAGCCTTGCATGACTTCATGAGGGGCTCTTTTTATTGTGGTTAACTACTTTTCAAGTGACAAATGGTCACTTTTATACTCAAATATTTTATATAAAGCCTTTCCTAATTGGTCCCATATGGAAATAAAATTAGTAGCAAGGATTTTATACTAGTTTAAGGCTTTAACTTTGAAAGATATGGCTAATAACATAATTTCCACATTTTCCTCATTGATATCATGAATGTTACATAAGTTTGCTATATCCATGAGGTGTTTAGAAGGGGTTGTAGATTGGTCTCTAGTAAAATAAGGGACATTTTTAAGAGATGATACTAGAATAGGATCATATTGAGGGAGGACCAAATGACTTTGGCTATTAAATACCATAAAATCTCTAGGGACTACCATGACTATGAAATGGTTTATCAAAGATCTTCTTGTAGGGGTAGGCCTTGAAATTGACCTAGGAATAAAGTTGCCTTTATATGGGTGTGTATTAAAAACCTTAACCTTTGTATTTAATTTTAAGGAAATTCAAAAAATTCAAATGGGATATCTCTAGAGGATGTCCTTTTAGTCACCTTTAGCATGAGATGTAGTCATTGTTCTGCTAATAAAATGTTAGATCTTCTTTTGGAGTCATCATATGTTGTTGCTTAGAAGTTATAACAACTATAAATTGATCAAAATAACATCAAAACTTGACCAATCTTATTTGAATTATGGTCTCATCAGGCATGCCATAAAATATTATAGAATCAATTTACACCCTTAGAGAGGCTTCTTCAAGCTCTCTCCAGCTAAGATATAATATGGGAACAACCCCAGGCTGTGGGTCACCTATGGTGGGGTTGAACCTTTAGAGAAGGATGGATTCCTCTTGATGGATCACATATACTAATGTTTGCATTAAGAAAAGGGTTAAAAAAGGGAAAAGGGATCCTAAGAAAGATAACAGGGTGATGCACCAAATTAAGTGACAAATCACACAAGCATGAAATATACACTAAAGAAGCATAAGACAATACTAGCTCACACAATCTCAAAATGTAGATAGTTGCATAAGTATTTCATACATTAGGTTTAGGAAGCAATGAATGAAGCTAGGAGGAATTATAAGACTCAAATAAATATTAAATTAATGGAAAAAAGAATAAAAATGTAGACCTTCAACTAGCTAAGAAACACCCTAAAACAGTCAATAAAGGATGATAATGGGCATGAAAGATTGTCCTTCACAATGCCATCATGCACAAGCTTACTAAACACAATTAAAAAGTAAGAGATAGGTAAAGAAATTATTTATTATCTTAAAGAGTTATTTAATACAAGTTTTTATAAGGTCTAGCCTTATCAAATGAGAGTCTCTACTCTTCAATAATTGAGATAATCTTATAATCAAAAGTGAGAGAGTGTCTTCTTTTAAAATCTGAGAGAGAGCTTACCAATGGGAGAGAATGGGAGATATATTAGAAAGGGAAGGGAGAGAATGAGAGAAAATTAACAAAGAATAATAATTGAACTACCACCTTTTAGTGAATGCCCCACCATATTTTTGGTCCAATCAAGACTATTCCATCATCAACAAGTTAACCTGCATTTGCTCTAACTAGTCTTCAAATTCTTCTCATTGGTTGAGAGATCCACTAGAAGACAAGGGTTTGTTTTACATGATGAGTCATGAGTAATTATATTATATAAGAGATATTTATGGTTTTGAATAACATTAAATTCTCTAACTACTTTCTCTAATCCCCCAATCTATTCCATGAATTCTTATGCCATCTCTACTTGCTTCATTAAGAGGGCAAGGTCCGTATATCCATGCAATTGATAGAGCTATGCCAAAGTGTGCTCTTAGAGGATATTTTTTATATTTGGGACCATAGTGAAAGATGAGACACCTCTACAAACCATTAATATCTTCCCCTACTCAATATCTAATCATAGGTCTACAATATATTGAAAACTAATCTCCTTTATTGATTTTCTTATAGCTATATATCGATGGAAAGCCTATAGGTCACATAAATTTCTTCTTGATTTCTATTAGGTATAAAATAGACCTATAACTCCTTTGGACTATATGGAAGCTGAGAACTCATCATATGCATAGGTCTTTTTTAAAGAATAGTGAACATAGTCATGGAAAAATACTACAATCCCCAGAAGATGGACCTTGTATGTTCCACATATTCAAACCAGAGGCTCATACTAAGATTTAATGGTGTTAGAAATATATTTTTGATCAAATATAAATATATAACTATGTATTATGCTTAATTATGCTTTAATAAGTTTTAATTGTGACATGTGCATTTTAAGTATTTACTTTTGCTTGACCTGAGTCAAATTCAACTTTCACCTAAAAACTTTAGCTTTTGACTTTAATTTCAACCATTGATCTTGATCTAGGATTCAAATTTTAATCTTGGAAATCACTATTGATACAAGATCCTTTAATTTGAGACCTCATGCACATCATAGATCTCCCTCTATATGAATGAACTCAAGCCATATATCTAATACTAGTTTAACACAGTTGAGACACTTGTTAGTCACATATTTGTCTTCAAGATTCACTAACCTTTTGACCCATCACTCACTATTAGATATGATTATAAGATAAATCACACACCATTTACTTACTTGGGCCTACTAACATATTTCATATTGATGCTCACTATTGTATTAATCTAAGCTCCCATAAACTTGCCACTTGTTAGCTACGTGTTTACCTTGGAGATCCTTTGACTCTTTGACTTGATGCTCACCATTGATTTGGAATATACAATCAAATGCATGCCATTAGATCTTTAGGACCCACTAACATATATCAGATTACCACTCACCATTGGATTTTATTTGATCGAATTTTGATTATTGATCTTGGAACATTTAAATTTAAATGACTAGTTTATGAAACTTAAACTTGACATCCTTGTACAAGTTTCACTCTGCAAGTCTAACTTTGAATATTTATATCTTGAGATAGAAGAGACATCAAGACATGAAATTTTTAGAGGATGATCTTGGCACTAAAATAATCATGTTTATATGGTCTTTTGGCCTTGAATAATTCCCTAAGTACATTTATTAAATGCATAATCAAGTTGATCTGTTCATTTTTGCATGATGTGCTTGTGACGGTCTGGTACTTCTAGGCTTGTGATTAAACTTTCAAGGCTCAAAATGAGTCTCTAAGACATATGAAACCTGATTTATTCCCATGAAGGTCATGATCACTTGAGAACCTACTGATCTTTACACTTTGCAATCTTAGACCTATTTCTAAGCCTACTTCCCAAAGATCAACAAATTGTACTTTAAGCTTACTTAAAGTGTTTCAAAAGCTTTGTAAGAAATATCAGATATTATTCTCTTACTTTAGGTCCACTCATTACATATAGAAATTGGCTTAGTTGATGACTCCATACTAAGACCTTTAGAAACTAATCCATTTAGGCAAATTTCCATATGTAGGCCAAAATTGGCCAACAAGAATGTTTGTCAAATTGGTTGGATGACTAGGTATATGTATTATTATATTGGAATTATATTATCGATATAGAACATGATGATATTTAAACACATTTTTGTTTAGATTGGATACATATATTTTTCTATCAAACTTTGGCTATGATAATGGCATGTAGATCTATGAGATGTGTTGGTATTACTGGGTTTGGGAGGGAACTTAATTCCTACTCATCGAACCTTATTATATATAAAGAAAATGTTGACTAAAACCATAATATTGAATGTCTTAAAATATGGATTCTTGTTTTACATGTGATACCCATTGTGTGAAAGGCAACTATTGCCTAATGCTTGGTACCTACTGTACATAAGAACCTTGTTGTTGGTTGAACACCTGTTGTTGGATTGGAACATATTTTTGGTTAGGTAATTTTTAGGTGTTTTTCATTTTTTATTATTGAAAAACTATCCCTTTCTAACCAATTGAAACACATTTTGGGTTAGGAAATGTTTTATTAAGTATTGAGGTATATTGGTCTATGTTGGTTATGGTAGAACATTCATTACTCCCTATTGAGGTGGCATAGTTTTATACACTTATAATGGTGGTAAGTTGGCCTATTATTGGTTTATTTCCCCCTATTGCACACTTGAGGAAGCAACTAGTTTAGGAGTGGAGGTTAATTATTGATTTTTGGAAATAAGTGTGCCCATTCCCTATTGTTGCAATCCACTCCTAACATTAGTTGGAGGAATATACTATGAGTTGACCAGTGGTAGATTAGACCCACTTTGGCTTAAATTGGAATGCACTTGCATGCTATCCATAATGTTTTGAGTGAGGTATTCCATTTGAGGGATAGTCTCTTCAGTCAAAATGGGGACATTAAACATATCACCAACCAATGTGCTTTTGATAAATGGGTCTATGTTTTGGTTTTCATAGGCCAAAACATCTATTTATTTTCCTCTTGATGGAGCTATCTCAATAAGCAATGTGTTATAAATAGTATTTGCATTAAAATTGTGAGCTAGATTGAGGTAGTTTTGGTATGCTTACTGTACATGTTCCATTGGATCATCTATAAGACCTTTCCCTTTCACAAGCATACTTTAGGTCTATTATGACATTTGGACTAAAAATTGATTATAACTAGTTGATGAATGTTCAAACCATTAGATTCAAGGCACATTACTAAGAGTTTTAATCAAACTACTTAGACTTTTATATGGGAATTTTGATAGGAATTTAGCTCATACTTTGATGACTCTGATGATAATTTTGTCTTTGTTATCTAAAAAATGAAAATTAAATAAGTATGGATCATAACTTGTATGCATTGGTGTCATAAAAAGTAGGGATCTTATTATTGGCTTTATTTAATTCTAGCATCACTTGATCAAGGTATTGTGTCATTTGCTCTTGTTCTTGGTCTAGATAAGAAGGTGCATTCACTAAATACTATGCTAAAAGGTTTGATCTTTGTTTAACATATGAAATATTGTAATATGGATAGGGATCTAACTCATAAGCTGCATCATCATCATATGACTCTTGAATAAAAGGGTAACTGGTCATAGATTTCTTATAGTTTAGATTATACATAGTCTTTTTACATGTATAAAAAGGTATGTTTGGATATATGGCTACGTATCATGAAAAAAAATGTATAAAGAGTAATAAACAACTGAGGTCTAAAAAAAAAAACCTTTGGATTTGTAGGAGAGGCCCAAAGTGTAAAACAGCTAAATTAGGCAAATGTAAAGACAAAACAAACTCAAAATCAGTCTAATAAATGATACTAATTGATCCAATTGTAGTTATAATCAATGGAAAAGGTAAAACAAAAGATCAAAACTTGTTTATGGCTAAGGTACTGATTTTCCGTAAAGTAGTTATAATTAGTGACAAAAGTATCTAGACAAGGTAGAATAATTGTGAACAAATATCAAATAATAAAAATTATTTACCCAAAGGTGGTTATAATCATTTTAGCATGAAAAATAAGGCTAGACTCAGAAACAAAAAGCCTGATCTAAAATAATAACTTGAAAATAATCTAAACTAAGGAAATTAGCTTAGATGAAACTTGGTAATTAGCTCACTAAGACTTAATATTTGATTCAAAAGAGACTATTTAAACAATGGAACTATAACATTTGAAATTTGGTAAAATAAACTTCAATCAAGTCACATGTCAATAACTTGGCTCAAAGGATTCTCCAAACAAGGCACAAGTCAAACAACAACTGCTAGATCTAAACAAGGGGTTTTTAAGATTAAATAGGAAATCAACCCAAGTTACATAATACAAATGTAAAAAGGTAGACAACCTAAGCCCAAATCAGATGAGTCTTTGGCATAAAATTGATTAATTTAGGGTTTTTACTTTAAAATATTGAGTTTTAGATTTAATTTAAAAATACTCAGACATTCAAAGGTAAAATGGCTAGACTAAATCAGGTAAAATAATACACATTTGAAATAAAAAGTTATAATAATGGTTTTGAAACTTTATTTAAAAAATGATAAGTGTCTTGAAATGACTTAGGTAATGTAACAATGCTTCTTGAAATAAATGATGTGATAATGGTTTTGGACTAAAAAATCCAAGTTAAATGTTTGAGACAAAATGGGTAGTGTAACGATGCCCAATTTAAATGAGTGACACACAAACAGTTTTGGGATAAATATCAAAGGCAAAAAGTAACACAAAATAGATATATTAACACCTCTTAGGATAAAGTGGTGTAAAAACAACATGATAGTTTTGGACTTGTTTCCACTTGACAATACAAACAAATAATTTTAGTCTAAATAACACATGTAAATCAAAAAATATATAAAGAGCAATAATGGATTTTCCTATCCCTAAAAATGATATGGGTGTGCATAGCTTATACCAAAGTTTCCACCAATATACCAATTCTTGTGAAGAATTAAGTGTTAATCTAAAAATTAAAGAATAAGTGTATGTAGAGTTTATACACCCCTCTCTATCTTTTAATCATTGGTATGTGGCATGAACTTAGAGTGAGGAACACTCAAAATTTGGTAAAAAAATTAAGACAAGTGGGGTTGAATATAATATATAGGTTTCAAAATGCACTAAATGGTCCCATGTGTGGCTAACACAAGGGTGTAATCACATAAATTGAGTTCATAATCACTAACTTACGATGCAAAGGTCTATTCCTTTTCAAAATGACTTTAGCCATATACTAATTTGTGAAGTTTGATGTTTATCAAGACCTTACCTAGGTTTTCATTAAGATTAGAGAGGATAACTTCTCATCCCCTTGGAAATCCCAGTATCACTACCCAATTTATAGACCCCATCATGGAGTGGGGTTGGTATGATTATGTGAGATGAAATATCATGTCAATGCACCTTGAAATAACTTGTGAGGAAGAAATGAACTCCCAACCACAAGCCAAATGCAAAAAAAATTAAGACTTTAGAGGTTGTTTCTAGGTCACCCAAGTCACTTGAATCTTGGGGAGAGCATACATAACATTATTTCTAACAAGACTAAATAAACAAGGTAATAAACCAAGAACTTTTAGTCACCCAAGTTCCCTATAGGGGATGGGAGGAGATCATACATTCAATAATTTTTGATTTACCACAAATAAAGAATTTAATATATGAACTTTGAAACTAACTAATAAATAAAGATCAAAAAAAAAAAAATCTATTAAGAGCTCTAACTAAAGTGTATGCTATTTTTAATAACACCAACTCAAATGTGATTGAAATTATAATCCTTTGGCCTTGTTTGCACTTGTAAAAAATTTAAAAATACTAAAAGACAAGTTTGGTTAGGTTAATTTTAAGCATAAAATAAAAGTGTGTGTGAGATTTAGAAGTGTTTAGGCCTCTCTCTCCACCTTGGTTCCTAAAAAAATGTTAGGGGGTTTGATTGTCTTTATGCCAAAAAACAAATGAATAAACAACATTTAATTTTATCTCTCAAGTTTTTGAAAACACAAAGTGAAGTTGCCATTTATGCAACAAAGTGAAGTCACCATTTTCAATAAAACCATTATTTTACAGAGAATATAGAAACAAACATAGACTAGTTTTTGGTGAATTTACCATTAAATGGGGTGAATCCACTATTTAAATTTGGTGAAATCATTGATTATAAGTTGAAAATAGGTGAAGTCATCAAAACCAAATGGAATTTTACTTGGTAAAGTCATTATTTAGCAGGGTTGAAGCTACCAAATCTAGATAGCAATGTCACTTTTTAGAAAGTCAAAACTACCATTTTGAAGCTACTATTTCTAACAAATAAAGATAGAAAATAGAGTACAAGAATGGAAAATCCATCATTACACAGGGTAAAACCAACAGTTACAAGAACAATATAATGAAGAGATTTCTAAGCACAAATTTCTAAACTTGAAGAATTAAATGCTTTTGTTAGAAAAAATAAAGGTTGCAAATTATTATCCTTGGTCATACGAGATGCATGGTCCCACTAAGCATGAAATTATGTATCTTAGGAATTTGAAGAACATATAAATGTTGATTAGTTCCTTGTTTGTCAAAATGAAAAAAATCCATGCATAAAAATACAATAGAACTAAACACTCCTGCCTAATAACCAAGGGGAGCATAACATAATGACCAAGATCACAAAATAGAAATAAAAACAACACAAGTAATTTCCCTCCTTTGCCAAATTTAATGTCCACTTTTTGGAATAAGGATGTTCATGCTCAATCTATGACATTAGAGACTCTTAGAAATGTTTCTCCATGGTGGTAGAACTTCTCCAATTGTCACTTGTCACTTTGATTTCCTATTGGATTGGCTTGGTATGAAGCTTGGCATAAAATTGGGAATTATAACACTACTTTTAATGTCTTATTGAAGGCATTCCTATAGAATAACTTTACACAAAAAAAATTATTTAGGTATGGTGTGGGAGGTTAGGTTAAATTCTAACTTTGGTTGAGTCTAAAGTACCTAGGTTAAGTCAGGCTAACCTTGGGTTAGGTCAAAACACTCATGAAATCTTGACACCTAGTTTTAGATATTTATGAGCTATGACAACTCACTTTAGATATTTTTGAGGTTATAAGTCACCTTTTTGGAATATATAGGAATTAATAAATCACTTTATTCACTCATTTGACCTTTGACTTCATATTTGGTTTTATTTTTTGATAAATGAAATTCACTAGTTTGATTTGGAATTTTTATTTAGGTAAGTTAATTAATATTTAAAATGTAATTAATCTTTCTTAGTGATTTTTGGATTTTGGTAATTATTTTAAATATTTTAAATTAATAGCTCGATAGGCTAAAAGTATTAAATTACTAGGTTGTAATTTGATTAGGGTTGAAATTGAACTAGGTTATTAGTGTATATAGGGTAATACCCCAAATAAATAAGCTTCACCATAATCTTAGTTTAGGAATGAAAGTGGTAAAAATTGAGTGTTTACACCATAGGTTGATCCTTGCATTAGTGTAGTGTTTGGATTATTTTACTTTAAATAGGCATGACTTTCCCTAGGTACACATATAAGTGAATAAGAGTCTAATGTTTTGGCATGTTGGCATTTCACATAAGAACAAGTTCTCAAGCACACACCTGAAGCACATAGTGTGGGAGTAGTTCCCATTGGTTTTGTCACATGAGTGTGTGTTTTTACAACTTCTTAGACAAGGGAATTTAAATGCATACTTAGTACTAAAATCATTCTATAGTCTATATCTAAATTAACACACTTATTCATTAGTTAATGATCAAAAAGAAAAAAAATAACATAAATGATAGAGAATAACATCAATCCCATAGATAATTGAATAACAATATTATGTCAACATAGGATTCTTCATCATATTCATAAGTGATCTCAAATAATACATTGATCTAGTATTATAATGTAACCAACTCATATAAACTCTATCAATAACATCCATCTAAACAACAACATTACAAAGTACATCCTAGGGGTATTTATACTTGGTTTTCCTAACCAAGTAGTTACCAAATTAATTAAAGTCAAGTTGAATCACTAAGGATAATCAATACATTTGAGTCATGGAAAGCATTTACATTAAGTTCCTATGGATTTGGGCATTTGATGTTTGATCCTCATCACCAAGAACCTATATTCTTGTGGGATGGTGCTAGATTCACACTTAACTTGGTCTTCTCTTCAATCCCTATGAATCAATCCATAACCATCTCCAATTCTTGTGTGCTCCCCAAGTCTTTTGCTATGTTTTGATTCCTTCATTTTGGGTTGGTTATTTAACATACACATTTATTCCACAAGACTTGATCCTTTCATGTCATGGAATCTGATGCCATGGTGTTTTGTGCCATGGTATTATATGTTGGTTATTCTCAAAAAGTACTTATCCAAAATTGGGGGCCCAATATCACCCCACACTAAGCCATTAGTCCATTCTAGACTAAGAATTATTCTCAGGCTCTAACAAAAACTCATATTCTATCCGCTCAATTTACTTTTTAATGCCCTCCTAATGGTTCAAGGTGTTCTACAACTTGGATTTGATTTTATCTATTTTTTCTTTGAGCTTATTCATATCCTTGGGCTATTCAAGATATTTCCCTGCTTTATAGACCAAATGTTCAATGGACATGGAAGCATCCTTGTGAGCTTTTTCAAGTAAGGTTACCTCAGCTACAACCTATCCTCAGATTGCTATGAATTTTGCATTTATTTCTTGAGGTTATTACTTATTTTATTATCCATAGCCTCCATATATTCAAATAATTTGGCATACTCTGTGTGGTTTTTTATTACTAAGGCACTATCTAAAAACTATTATCACTAAAGTTCTTCTACCTAAAGCCTAGCTTCCAAAAAATTTCCAGGTTGCATTAAAATTTCAAAACACTTATCTAAGTTGGGAATTGTGTCTCTAAATATATTCAAGAATCTCTTTCACACCTTTTCTGTTTAGTTAATTGATTCGTTACCCATGTTTAATCATTTTTTGGGCCAGATTGGTCCTTGCAGTGCTTCAACCAAATCTCTAATAGGGTCTCTAGTTTATCTACTACCTCACCATAAAGGGGCACCCCATCCATAAGTGTTAGTTATATACTCAAAATTGTCTTATATATATTCAAATTTTTAACCTTGTCCATTGTTTTAATTTTTTAATTGCACTTAACCTCAACCAGTTCTTCAAGTTTCATCCAAGTGGCACTCTTGTTCTGATATAAAACAAGCAATTTTTCATGCTTCTTTTAGAGTCACCAGACATTAGAAATAGACAAGGTATTTTGTCTGGTTACCTTATGTGCCAATTTTAGAAGTGTTTTACTAGCCTATGCTATAGTAAACTATAAGAGGTCTACCCAAAGGGTATCTAGAAGTGATACCACTTTAAAATTTAATACCAAGCTACTAATGGCATCTCAAAATGGATTTATTCATTATAAATATCATTTGAGAATGACAAATCCTACCAAGTCTACTCAAATTCATCCTCCAATTTAAAGTGTGAAATTAAATACAAATGCTTTTCTAGTACTCAGCTCTGATATTCGGCATGTAATGTCATGGTTGAATCAATTTTCTCTAGCCACTTCTAGATAGAGTCATCAACCAACTCTTTCTCCTTAGAAGGATCTTGCTTGAGTATTTCAACATCCATGTAGTTACTCTAGTGGTTGGACCTAATGTTAAACTCACTAAATCCCAAGGCCATGATAAAACCATCCCTCTCTAGATTAGTGATATCTTTAATTTCCACTTATGCCTCTTCAATGGTGGTTTATTCACACCATGTCGGTGAAGGTGTTTAATCTAAGTTTGTGGTAAGTTATTCCTCTTATTCAACAATTTATTTTTCTAGTGTCTCCTCCTAAATTTATATCTTCTCTTCTAAGTCACCTTCATTAGGCATGAATGTTTCATTTTCCAAAGGATAAATTTATGTTGCTAGTTCTAGAAATTTAGGTCAAACTACCAATAGAGTTTCCTTGGGGGTATTAGGGCATCCATTTACCACTTTGAATGCTCTAGTTGGGTGTTGTTATTAGAATCATGCCCTTGACACTTCTACTTCTTCTTCTCTAGCACTAGTGAAGGTGGAATTATCTCCTTCTCATGTTTCATGCTCCATGATGATTTATTCCATGAATTCAACATGTAAAATAAATAATGAATTTAATTTCTAATCAAAATATACTAGACCTTGATGTTGGTTTTATCCAACTCTAGTCTTTCCATATATACCTTCTTTCTGGGGTATATATATATAATTGGCAGAGAGTGTGAGCCTCTACATCAATCTTCTCAACATTAATGTTCATTGATTTCATATAATCTATTATGTTGATGATGTTCATAAAGTACCATGCAATGAAAGTGTATGGTAATTTCATCCATCCAAAAAGTTCTTTGAAGAGAACCATCTAGATGTATGCTAAGGAATAACATTGCTTTACTATGAGCTTTGATTGATCTCTGACCTATCCAAGTAAATCCTTTGGAATGCATCACTCATTCCCAAATGATTCCTTAATTATATCATACCATCCATTAATTTTGATCTTGTGGGAGGGAATTATTGAGCTAGGGAAAGTAAATGCTTTGAACCAGTCCATAGGGTACTTGTTCTCAAGAGGGTATTCCCATTTAAATTATTTAATGGTGTATTTAGATACATAGATCTCATAAAACACTAATATCAAAAGGAAATTATCCCATGCAAACTTTTGGTTTGGTAGGTGGTGAGATGTTTTTTGCATCCATGATAATCTTATTAGTGAAGTACTATGCCCATTATAATTTAATCCAAAGGTAAATTTTTGGGCAAAGTAAAGATGAGATATGCCCACTCTTTCTACCTATCAACACCTCCAAACTTGGTCATAATGATGTGCATGACCACTCAAAGGGAAGGATCTTGGAGACTTGTTATTTGCATAATGTGGCCTTATTTTTGATATTCAAGCACCATCATAGTATTTTTAATCTCATCTTGGTCCTCTAAGTCATAATAAAGGTCTATACTTGAGTATTGTAACCCTGTGACTTTGCTTATCCTCTCTAGTGTAATCCACATCTAATGCCCAAAAAAGTAAAAATAGTCTTCATGTACTCAAAAAATCAAAAACTTGACTACTTATACCTACTTCCTAAAATATATAGGATTAAAAATTGGAAGGGTCCAACATCATTGAGAGTATTGAAAATACTCAAGACATATACTAGATCATTCCTCATATTTTGGCACTCTACCTGGTAGTCATGCTATTCTTTCACTTTGTTTTCATGATGACAATTGTTATAATCAAAGATGTTACAAGTGGGCACATTTGACACGTAATTATCTACTATTAGCACCACATTTGGGTATTACATTTCCTTGACCAACAATAGGGGTGGAGGGGTTATGATATCTTTATTCTTAATCTAGCATGCCATTCTTGATTCTATGTTCTCCTTGGCTTGTTTTGAAAACACTTCCATGCATGCCAAACTCTTCAAGTACTTCTTCCCTAACCAACACAGGCTGAACACCCACACTATTGAATTCTTCTTCCTCTAGAATCATAGGTAAAGGCTTGCTATGTTTGGCCTTTTTCTTTGGCAACATCACCCTTAGAAGATCTTTAAGGTTGAGGTGTTGCCATTTTATCCTCCTAAAATAGTATGTGGTTACTTCATTAACTCACTGAGCTCTCTTGCTTCAATAACCTCTAAAGATAGATGTCAACCTGTATAACATGTAACTCTATAAACTTACTCTTTTATAATTACCCTTTTAATACTCTACCCATTTACCATTATTGTTTCACTCCTAAATGCTAAAAATAATCACAAATAATTTATTCTCACTCATTTAGAATCTTAAAAACAATCTTTTAGCAACTCAAAAATGCTCCTTTGGCTCTATAGTTTTGTGAATGTGATAATAGTAAAATGTGAAATGACATTTATTTAAAATTTTATAGACTTTAGGGGGTAACTCACATTTACTACCCCACTACCTTTTACATCACTTCATGTAATAAATTTTGTAATGATATTTCCAAATTCATACTTGGCACACTTGTCATTACCACTACTTTCCTTATATTAAATACATGTCTTGTCCAATACTTTTCTTGAAGTGCATGATAAATATAAATAATTTCAAAATTTTCCATTACAAAGGTAGGAACCTCACTTCTTTACCTTAACTTAGCTTAGTGGTTACGTGTCACATCTTACGTACCTATTTATCCTTACACTTCCACTTACAAACCCTTTCTTTTGCATGCATTCCCATTAACCATTTCCTTAGCACTCCATAGTTTTTACTTCTTCTACCCTTATCCCACACTAAAATTTATCCATGGTCCTCCATGATAATATAAAGAAATATAAATACAAATATCAAAGTGTCGACCTTAAACTACTCAAGGCTATGTAACTAGTGCCACGCTTTATTAAAAATAATCAAAATCTTATACTAAGCTAGTAGCAGATGCCTTGTTAATTAAAAGTGAGAAGACTTTTCAAAATAATAGGGTCACAATTAACTACCATTGAAATGGCCAAGAAGGAATTGGCCATATAATCACTTCAATCTACATGCACCAGTAAAATGAATACCATGAATAATGAATAGACCATCCTAGTGGACACGAAGCTTTATCAAGTGGTGCAGGAATCTTAGAGTGGTATGCCAAAACCTACATGCTTGGAGTAAAAGTATTTTTCTTCATATGGTGATCATGTTAGGTTTTTATTTATGCTTCTCCACTCCTTGACTCTAATTTGTGAGAAATTAGGTCTCATCCAACTGCAATAGACCATCTAGGCATGATTTCAAGGACTCTTCAGCATCCAATTGACCAATGTGTGCAATGCAAAGATAAGGGACAAAAAATTTTATCAAGAGAATGAATTCAATACCAAACACAAGATTAAGTGGTGTGCTATTATTTAAACATTTATAAGTGGTATGATATGCCCATAACACTATAGACACATGATCAATCTAGTTAGTGCATCCAATATTGCATATCTTGGTCAAGGTATTACCCAAGATCTTATCAAATGCCTTAGTTATACCATTGACCTGAGGATGATATAGTATAGTCTTATGGTGTGCGATCATAAATTTATCTAAGAGGATGTAAATGTTCTCATTAAGTAAATAGGTTCCTCGATCACTAGTAAGGATTAATGTACATCTAAACCCTGTATTGATATTCTCCCAAACAAACCTTGTAAGAGTGGTATAATCCTTGGTTAGCATGGCTTTAGCCTAGTGAGTAAGATAATCAGTAGCTATGATAACATAATATGCATCGGTATGTCTTCTTACTAGGTTGATGGGGCCAACAAAATTAATAGATAGTTTTTCAAATGG
This sequence comes from Torreya grandis, assembly GCA_037957365.1. Taxonomy (NCBI): domain Eukaryota; kingdom Viridiplantae; phylum Streptophyta; class Pinopsida; order Cupressales; family Taxaceae; genus Torreya; species Torreya grandis. Next base: position 1,862,906 of record JARHVA010003713.1, read on the forward strand.
TTCATGTGCCAATATAGGTTGAAGGGGCATAACATTCCTTTGGTTCAACTTTCCCATGCACTATAAAATATCACACTGGAACATGTAAGCTTTAACATCTTTAAAAAATGTAGGTCGCCATAAACTAGCCAAAAAGACTTTCCCCACTGTAACATCACCAATATAGTGTCCTTTAGAAATACCCTCATAAACTTATCAAATAACCTTAGTGCACTAATGTTGCATGATATAGTAGTGTAACACTTCAATCTACCCAAGCTTATAAAGGTCACCCCTTATAAACTAGAATGGAGCTACATGAATACGTAACTACTTATTTTCTTAAGTACTGAGGTGAGCTAGTGTTGAACCCATATTAAAAAATGTGGTAATATCGTCCAACTCTTTGGGCACACATGAATTAGAAAACTTTCATGTCAAGCAAGTCATTTTTAATTTTGTGCACTAGATCACTAGATTGAATATATGATAAATGATCAAGGCCATAGTTAGCCTTATCAAGTTTTACCATCACTAAGAACTAGAATTCATAGAAAATCATGATCTACTGACAAATACACCCATACAATACTAGCTTATTTAATAGGTACTTTAATACCTCATGGTCTGGGAAGAAGATGAATGGAGTGAATAACAAGTACTAATGGAACTTTTAGACATCATAAACCATATAATGCTTTATACTATGAATTCGTATAGTTTTGTTCAATTGGAGTAAGCTTCCTACTAGCAAAGTAGATAGGGTGGTCAAGGTTTACCTCACTAAGTTGATCAATGATAACACCTAATGCAATTATAGAATCATTGACATGTATGTGAAAAGGATTCATCCAATCCAAAAACTAGAGAATAGGGGAAGTAATGGACCTATCTTTGAGTGAAAAAAATGCTTGCTGGTGAACATTGGTCCAGACAAACTAACCATTCTATTTCAATAATTCCTCTAGAATAAAGGTAATCTTAGAATACCTATAAATGAACTTCCTATAATATCTAGTGTGTCTTAAGAAGGTGCGTACCTCTCACTAGGTGGTTGGCACTATAAGGTGGAGAATAACAATAATCTTAGATAGAACCACCAAGATTCTATCATGAAAAATGGCATTATAAAGTGAAATTCTAAAGGGGGTAGAAAACACACATTTATTCAAATTCAATAAAATCTAAAGGTTTTGGCAGTGCTCAAGCATTAGTTAGATGTTTGAACAAGGTACTACATTAAGTGGTAAATAGTCTACTCATCAAGGTAGACTTGAAGGAACTTATGAATAAAGTTGTTTAATGCTCTGAATGTAATCCAAAAAAACATAATAGGAACATTGTTCAACCCAAATAGAATTACATTATAAAAAAATGATCCCCATTAAATTGTAAATTTGGTCTTTAGCTTATCCTCTTTCATAATCTAGACTTGATGATATCTAGAGAAGCCATCAGTAAAAGTATAAATTTCACACCTAGAAACTCCCTCTAGTATCTCCTCTATGAAGGGTGTTAGAAAGGCATTAGTTATGTAAGCAATGTTTAGTAGATGAAAATACACATAAACCTGAATATGACCATCCTTATTGATACTAATGACCATGGGGCTCACCCATTTAGACTTGTTTATAGGAGTAATGATTCTTGCATGCAACATGTTATCAATTTCTTCCTTGACTCTAGCATGTAATTTGGTATTCATATGATAGGGCCTCTTACTAACAGGTCGAGTTCCCTCTACCAAATTTTTGTGCATATTACCTAAGGAATAATGTACTCCTTTATTTCAATATAGTTCTATGGAAAGACATCTTAATAATATTTTATCAATTTAAACAACTTATAAATGTTTGTATTAGAGTAATAATTTCCCACAATATCCATCTTAGGCACTTCATTCTAATATTTCATTAGATAGTCTAGAGTGGCTCTAAGTACGAGTGTTATTTATCCTAGATGGTTTTACAAATATTATACATGCCATATTATATATGCAAGGATAAATGATCAGTATATGGGTTAGGAGGATTAGAACCAACATGTTCATAAACTTAGTATATAATTTTTTTCTTACCTTTTTAGATTTATTCTCTCAATGTATGATCTAATTCAGGTTTAGGTGGTGGAGATGTGCCTCCTCATCAGGTTCCTAGAAAATAGTCAATCTCTCCTCTCACACACCATGTATGCATCTGATGTAATATTCAATCAAGGTCAGTTCATTGATAATACCTTGATGTATGGCTTGAAATGTGAGGCATAAATCCATCCATGGAGATGAATAAGGAAATACAATAGTCATATTACTCATAATAAAACACCAAAAATCTATTGTCATATGGTACTCTTCATGGACATACCATGCTCTAGCTCAAGTACATAAAGTATCATAGAATGAATGAACCCATAGGTACTTAGGAAAAAATGCTTCATCCACCTTCCACATAGTCTCATAGGCTTCAAGATATTTGATTCTACTATAACTTATGGTGTCATGAATGTGATTATCATGGTGAAAGCAATGGTGTAGAGTAGAACAAACTCAATCCCAAGTAAGTAAGTTTGAATAATGAGTTATCCACCATCGAGCAACTGTGTCATCAAAGATGTGGATAATTGATCATATCCAATCAACATCAAATTTATAGAAGGATTCACAGCATTATATGAACTTGTATACATCCATCTGAACATGGAATCTCAAAGTTTCATCTAACCTCACTATGGTATAATGATAACTTGCTCATGAAGGAGACAAACAAATTTATGGTACTTCCACAGAGTATGTTTTGACTACCTATAATGCCATAGATCCTTCCCATAAGGTCATACTCACCATGAGCCCAATAATCATAGGTGTTACTGGTTATGTTAGATATAGATTATCTATCTACCCAATGTAGGATGCCATTTAGAGTGGGATCAAGGCATTTAATACCTCAAAATGTGACATTATATATGTGGTTAATGTATTTATCAGTGCTTACTAGCTCAACATATGGAGGTCCTTGAGCATGGTATAGAGGGATAAAAATGCACTGCTCATCATTCTAAAAGCTAATATAGTGATTTTTTGAAGCTCAAATTAACATTATTCATTTAACACTAAGGGAAACCCATAGATTTGGAAAGTCATTAGCTTTGACCAACCTTATGAATTCAAAGTCATCTTTGAAAGTGACACTTAAGATATTCATGGTGGCATATCTAAGTACTCCAATAGGCAAATCATGAGTCTTATTATCCATAAACAACACATGAAGAGAATGCTACAAAGTAGGGCTTTCCATCTTCCTTTATGAATCTTTGGTAAGGAAATTTACTTCAGTGCCAATATCAACTAGAATATCTTCGATAACCCATGCATCAATAGTGGTATTAATAAATATTTATTTATCCACCTCTTAAATAGGTTGGATATGAGTCCCTTTCTGGCATTCTACCATGCATGGTTTAACTGGTGATCCTTCATAGGCCTAGGAATATGGTGCCTTAGCCAATTTTGAAATAGGGGTACAATATCCTCATCAAGGAGTCACTTTAATAGCTCATGAAATTCATCATGTACCATTTCATGAAGGTTTGTAACTTTCTACATGTCAGTACATGTAGTAGTATCTCGATCCTTGAGGAACTGGATCTCTCTGTGCAGTTCTCTTACCAAATTTATAATGTCATGGAACACTTCCTTATATTTCTAAGCATCCATATAATGAGTAATAAATGGCTCCTCTTGTTTAACCTTTTCAATGGGTAGG